>JAAGAY010139726.1:0-36997 GCA_011801015.1 Ardeotis arabs
GAGAAGGATGTCGTGCGGGACAGTGTCAAAAGCTTTGCACAAGTCCAAGTAGATGACATCCGTTGCTCGTCCCTTGTCCACCGATGCTGTCACCCCATCATAAAAGGCCACCAAGTTGGTCAGGCACGATCTGCCCTTGGTGAAGCCGTGTTGGCTGTCACCAACCACCTCCTTGTTCTCCATGTGCCTTAGCATGGTTTCCATGATAGATGCAAAGGAAAAAGTTTAGAGGGATAAGGAAAACCAGGAACAACTCACCAAATATTTGGGTTACTTCACTCTGAAGGCAGTGACTCCTAAGAAGAGCTCATCTTCCTCTGCAGCTCTGCAAGATGCAAGTATCTGCGATGCATTTACACTGTGCCGTGGCTGGTACCAGCAAACACTCCAGTGGCAACTCCCAGAGAAGTCCAAGAGAAACCCCTCTTAGCGGTGACAAGTCCCGTGTGAGGATGAGGAAGACAAAGACAAACACAAGGGCAGCCAGAAAGGTCGTTCTCAGCTTTAAATGAACTCAGATCTCCAGGCATGCCTTTCTTCCTTTTCTCTGTGTCCTTCCACACCAGCATCACTCCTTCCCTTTTACCTCCACACCTTCTCCCAGGTTCCTGCCCTCAGGTGCACCTCCATGTGCTCAGATACTACATTTAATCTCATGCAAGCTCCTTCCTTACACCTCAGCCACCCTTCGCGTTCTCCACAACCCTCCATCCCATGCTTTCATCCTTCACAAATTACCAGCCTTCTGCTACAGCTGCCAGGAGGCATTCAGAAGCCATAACAACATCTCTCCCAAGGTCTGGCTGAACATGCAATGCCTCAGACCACATCAAATGTTGAAGTGTTTGAATTCACAAGCATCTTATAAGGAATTTGCAAGTCTTATGAGGAGCGGCTGAGGGAACTAGGATTGTTAGTCAGGAGAAGAGGAGGCTGAGGGGAGACCTCATTGCTCTCTACAACTCCCTGACAGGAGGGTGTAGGGAGGCGGGTGTTGGTCTCTTCTCCCAAGTAACTTGTGATAGGATGAGAGGAAATGGCCACAGGTTGTGGCAGGAGAGGTTTAGGTTGGATATTAGGAAACATTTCTTTACCGACAGAGTGGTCAGGCACTGGAACAGGCTGCCCAAGGAAGTGGTGGAGTCACCATCCCTGGAGGTGTTCAAAGAACGTGTAGATGTGGCACTCCAGGACATGGTTTAATGGGCATGGTGGTGTTAGGTTGATGTTTGGACTTGATGATCTTGGAGGTGTCTTTCAACCTTGAAGATTCTGTGATCTGATCCTAACAAAGATAATATCCCAGCATCTGGACCCAACGACCACCTAAGGAGCAAACACCACCATGATATATGGTAGATGCAGAGGCCAAGAGACAGGAGATCTGCGTTAGGATTTGGAGATGTCCAGTCACTGCCAGGATGTAGCAAGAGGCCTTACAGTGCCTGTATCTAGATTTGGAGCACAGTGCTCCTAAAATTCAGAGGTCATCCCCCATCCCTACCCATCTCCACCAGGAAAAGGTAAATGGATAGAAGAGGGAAACAGCAAACTCGACTTCATTCACAAGGAAAGCCACAGGAGCAATGAGCAAGCAGGAAAACGTGCATCAGTAGGAGAGCAAAGTTTAGGGCTCCTTAGCAAGTGAGCCGTGAAAGCAGAAACGTATGTTTTTCAGCTCCATAAACCCCAGAGATCTCAGGTCTTTCCCTTGCAAACAGAGACTTTGTTTGCCTGCAGATAAGAGTCCCCGTAAGTGCAGGAGGTTGGACAGGGCTGCTCGTTTCCCACTGCTTGAGAGCGAGGAAAAGCATGAGAAATAGCCCAGGAGGACGATGGAGGAAGGGAGCAGGAGAGAAACAGCAGGAAACGTATTCAGCCACATGGCCTGAACGCAGAAGGTGCTACAGGAGGGGCTTGCTCCAAGGACCAGCGCACAAGCAAGGAGAAAAAGCCCTTGTCTTTTTCTGGTGTTGTAGAGCTGGGGCATTCATCTTTCAAGGGATAAAAAGGTACAGAAGCCACATTTGGCATTGCCATATCGCTTTTTCCTTGGGCCTTTTAAGTATTTCTTTCCTTTCCCCTGCATCTACCCAGCTTTCTCCAACACAATATCCTACAACACATGGCAGGTGGGTGCAGGGCTCTTCACAGATATTACAAACACACTTCCCGGTCCACTGCAAGAAGAGAGTCGGGAAAAAAAATACACCGGTACCAGGAACCATGTGAGGGACAAGGAGATGGTCATTTCTCAGCACCTGAGCATGGCTAGCTAGACCTGAGCATCTCAATGGTGTAGGAAGGCAGCAGATCGGAGTGATGCTCACTTTGACCATACCACCATTTATAAGGCATTTGGGGAGAAAGTGAACCCCGTGCTAAGGGAAAGAGGTGCCTTCAGCCACAGCTGAGCCTTCCCAGCACCTGCAGGTCCCTTGCATGCAGACTTCTGGTGCCATCCCACCACTCCCTGGGGCACCACTTCCAGCCTTTCCACCTGGGAGTCTTCCACAGTATCACACCAGAGCATGCAAAGGAGGGAAATCGACCTCCTGGCAAGCTGCTGGTTGATCACCATCGCCACGAGCTGCACACAGATGTTGCCATCAGCCAGAAGAGCTCAGCAAAGAGCATCCCTTAAACATGCATTTCTACCCTACAGAGACTGCCCAAGGATCTGGATCAGAGCCCAGGATCCCTTTTATTTCACCACCATCAGCCTTCAGTTTCTCTTCAGGGAATTAATGAGGGAATTAACACAGGAAAGGAAAAAGGAACAAATAAAATAAAGCTAGTCATAATCTCCCTACGATATGGAATATACTCTGTATCCTTTCCTTTCCCTGGCAGACTATAATTATAATTTATCACTAAGACTTTCAACACTTTCCTTATAAGCCTTAATTATATCTGTCTTCTGCGTGGGAACCCAGGGAGTATGCGCAGCCTGAGACAAACACATGCAAAGTACGTCTCATGAATTGATTAGCTGTTGGCTTTGAGGTGGAAGATCCCAGCCATTAACACAAAGGAAAAAATAGAGCTTAACACAGGGAAACAACAAACAAATGTGGAATTAGAAGGGGTTAACAAGGAATAACTGCTCCTGCGACTGCAGAAACCTCCGTTCCATTTGTTGTAGTACATCTGCAATGTGCAAGCGCTGTGGTTTCCAAAGCTCTGAGGAGGTTTCCAGCCAGGTTAATGCCCTGTGTTTTGTAATACACCACTACACTTTGAACAGACACAAATAACTGAGCTCGTTTCAAAAAAATTAACCATCAAATGCATCTATTAGGACTGCACAGGGACTTATCCCCCTCACGGAGGACTCTCCGCGCTACGGTCTAAAGGTCAGACACCCAGCAGAAGCTGTGCTGGAAATGGGTGGTGTGGCCTGCTCAACAGTCTGTCCCTCATCGCTGGTCGCGTGCAAATGCTTTAAGGCAAGATCTTCCGAGGGAACTGATCAATCTTGTGGGGTCACTTTGACAAGCCTTTGAGAAACCCCTGTTGCTGGGGGTGAGTGATATGGGTTCGGTAATGCTGCTGCCAGTCCCAAACTTCTACACGTACCCCCGCACAGTGACACAAGCCTCACTCCACGGTGGGATCTATTCACCTTAAAACAAAACCAGATGTTGGCCATGAAAATTTAGGGTAGAAAAGGCACCTTAATCCCTGGCTTTATTCCAGAGTGACCATCACGGTAAACAAAGCTCCAAAGTTGAAGCAGATTTCTGCACAGATCACTTTTTCCTCTCTCCCAACACTTCCCCAAAACTGTTCGATGTCTCTCTGCTCCTTCAAGGTACCTCTCTCCATACTCTCTCACACTTGGAGCATGTTTGTCCCCAACGTCCGGTCCCTGGGGATGACTCACTATCCACAACCATTTGCAGAAGCCTTGTTTAATCATCATCATCATCATTAGAAATTACAGGTGTTTTTCTTCATCTTCAAAGCACTTTGAGGGCTGTGTTGGCAAATGTGTGCCCAGGAAATTATTGGCCAAGCCTCAGAGCGTTTACAATGGATTTTCTACAAATGCTTTCAGCTTCGTGTGGAAACAGGGAAAGGGAAATCATCGTGTTTGTAAAAGGGTCTCACGGTTCTACAACAGATTTTCCCTCTTGCTTGCTAGGAGCAAAATGAGTGTTTTGAAGAAAGCTGATGAATAGTAGCTTAAAAAAAAAAAAAAAAAAAAAGAGCTCAGAAAGGGGGGAAATATTTCTTTGAAGATAAATCCTACTTTGTGCAGTTCAGCATGCCCTGGCTTGGGTCCCTCTTGGCTCCTGTGAATGCCTAAGCAGCTCTTTGTGCCCTGCTGTTAAGGGGAGACGAGGAGATTTGGGGCGCAGCATGGGGGACCCGCTCCGGCCCCACAGCCCGACTGAGGGCAGCACACCGCCATGAGCATCGTCTCCAAGGGAAGACTTTGTCCATCAGCCAAGAGTGAGAAAGAAAAGAGGTTTGTAGATCGCATACCTCTGCCCGGCAGCTCTGCAGAGCGCTATTCAGCCCAGACAAAGGACGGGGGCCCTGGACCGCCACCGCGTCGAAGCCCCCAGCGCTGGCCCTCCCCCAAGCTGCGAGTGTTAAAGTTCAAGCCTTGGAGCAAAATACCCCGTGAGGAGGGAAGGAAAAGGGAGGAAAGGACACTTTCCATGCCACCAGCCAGAGGTTTCTCTGTTTAGTTATCTCCAGCATCCAAATCCATCAGGGCTGGCCCATTTTTGCACCATAAGAATGTGGTCCTGCTGTTCCCAGAAGAAAATCCTTTCTAGCTAATTAAACACCACCGCATTTCTGCATAAGCCATCTCAGGAAACTTTTGAACCCACTTCAGAGCAAAAGGACAGTCTGACACACAAGATCCATGCTCAAATCCCTTGACCGAACAGCAACCTTGCAGGGGGGTTGGACTAGATGACCTTTGAAGGTCCCTTCCAACCCTAACCATTCTATGATTCTATGATTCTATGCAGTGGAGCCATCACCCAGAGCCTCAGTTTCCCAACTTAGGTTTGCACCAACAGCACCACAAGAGCAGAAGATGAGGACTGTACAGCTCGTTTGAATTTCGTCTGTCTGCTGGTGTGAGCCACGGAGTCTGCTTAGCAAGGCAGGAAGATCCATGTTGGCAACCTGTGGGCAGAACCTTGATGGACCTCCTCAGGGCCCAGGACATCCAGCACAGTCCGCTCAGCTGCATCAGTGCCCAGAAGCACTCACATCCCAGCAGCCCAGAGCGAGGGAAGAATTTATTTATTTGCAAAGCTTGGGGTGGGTGTTTTCATTCCTCTCTTGGTCTTCCAGGAAGGGTGGTTGAACTCATCTCCTCTGTGTTTGAGCAGTCACCCTGAGCTCCTGGTACAGCCGGTGAAGAGAAATGGGCACAAATCAACTCAAGGGCAAATGTCCAAACAGATGAACTGTCTTGCGTGTATCCAGAGTGCCAGGGCCCAAACCCAGCCCAAGATGAAGAGATATTTGTCACTCAAACCCAGCGAGCCCAGTTGAGTCCTATGACCTTTCCAGCTCACCTTCAAGGAACTTCTGCACCCTGGGTTTCACAAGCTGCCTTGGTATGGGCACCAAAGCCCATAGCTACCTAGAAGACACCCAGAAAAAAAGACACCTGAAGACACCTGAAAAGCTCAGACCAAGAAGACGTCAGCTACTGGGATGAGGGAAGCATTTCCCAGGAGAGCCAGGCACCACCAAGCACATGATGGACCTTGCCCTGCTCAGTTTTTCCCTGCTCAGTTTAGCTCTGGCGCTGAGAGCCAGCCCTGGATGTCTGTGCCCGCGTCAAGGCACAAGAGCTCTCCGGTTACAGCTGGCAGCTCAGTGCCAGGAGCCAGCAGCCTCTGCCAGGAGCCTCTGACGTCCTGTACCGGCTCTTCTGACACCAGCCCTGGTGGCACTTCCAGATGATGTTTTCTGGATCTTCGTTAAATCCCTTCGCACCCATAAATCATTGCACTTCCTTGCAGCCCACCGAGCACCTCTTTCCAAACAGCTGTTTCTGCCACTTGCACCTCACGCGCAGCTCCACAGGGATGGAGCTGGACAGGGCCACCTACTATCACCCAACTAGCAGCACAGACAGCCCAAGGACACCCTAATGCCAGCAGATTGTCTCCCCCTTGGCTGTGGGTCTATCCCTGCTGCCAAACATAGGGCAGCCACAGAAATTCTCCATACAGGGTCACATGAAGCCATCATGGGGACCACAGATGGTCCTATGGGTAGGACCACATGGAAGACACCAACAGGCTTATTGAGGGCAGTAGTTCCCAACCCTATAGTGCCTCATTCTCACAGAAGAGCCAAAAAATCATCCCCAAAACCAGCATTCACCATGAATTGCAGAGGAATATGGGACCAGCTCAGCCCGGTAGCAGGTTGCCAATGGGCCGTGGGGACGGAAGGAAGAGGTCGCAGCAGTAAAGCACCGAGATGGGGGCTGGATAATCTGGGGGATGGAGAAGGTAAAAGGGTTGGTGTCATTCACTTGCATTTCTTGCAAGAATTGTCTTTTGCTCAACTAAAAATTCTTAAAAGATTTTCAGGGAAAGAGATCACTTAGGAGAGAGCCACCACGACTCCACAGGACCTCTCTGACCGCTTTAAGGCGTGAAACAACTAAAGCAACCACAGAGCAAAGGTTAATCAGTTACAAATACATCTTAAGAAGTAAGTAGTCTTTTAAAAAGCAATTGCTCTTGCCAATTCCCCCCCTCCTCCCTTTTCTAAAGTGTTTTTTTATTTCTCCAACTCTGGAGACCTTCCAAAATAAGTTCAGTGACTAAGAGCAGCTGCCGGAAAGCCTGGACTGAATCAGAGGTGGCAGCTGGGGCCGCAGGAGCAGAGAGGACCAGACCTGTAATTGTCACAGAAACTCGGTGATGTACAAACATCTTGGGGATTGAAAACTTTCCAGGGGCTTCCAGCCTAATTAGAGCAGATGGAGGTCGGAGAAACAAGGAACTGCTCACAGTTGTGTTGCAGAGCAGAGGAAATGAGGTGGGAGAGTAAGGAAGGGACTGACTCTGAAGCGTTTCTGCACAAGCAATGAGACTCCAGCCTGAGCGTGCAGGCATACAGTGATGCTTCGAGATGCTCCTGTGCTGTGCCCTGCTTGCAGATACTTTCCTCCTTTTTCTTGCACCCAACAGTGGAGTTGACATCAAAACTGCCCCCACGGGCAGCGGCCACAACCTCTTCCACACCTGTACACACTCCCCCCACCCAACCCGGCCCTATCTCCCTGCCTGCTGCCCTTACAGTGCACCACCATCAGTTAACATCTTGCCCTTGTCACCTTTCCAAGCAAGCGTTGACTAAAGAAAAGCACTGGCATGCTGTGATGGCCCCAAGAGCCTTCCCTTGGCACCAGACCTGCAGAGGATGAGTCCCAGGACAGAGTTCCTTGCCTCTCTCTTGCTACAACGTCATGTGCACTCACATAGACTACAACCACCAGAAAGGACCAGGAGCATGGAGAGTCCATCCTGACCCTGAGAGCTGGTCCTCATCATGCTTAACACAGCATCTTCCCTGGGGATGCTACAAAGACTTGAAAGGCAAAAAATGACAGGAGAATAAGACCAGTATGAGACCAGGACATGGGCATGTTAACCTTCTAAAGTACCACTCTTTCTTCTTCCTTCCTTTTTCTTGGACAGGACAAGAAAGGGTTGAAACACAGCAGATGCCAACGTCCTTCTGGTGGAAAGAGTCACAGGGAACATGAGCCAATGTCACCTTCTGTTTACTGGGATCTTACCAAATGCTAGCCCCTCAGCCACCAAAAACCAGTCAGCTGTGGCTCCTCCTTGAAAGTTGCTGGGAGAGCATGGTCCAGCACAAGAAGAACAGAATGAGGACAAGATGCTGAAGAGATGAGCACCTGCCAGCAGCTTTCGCAGCTCTCCACACAAAGTGACTGGAGCTGGAGCAGAGGTTGCAGTGTGGAGCCAAGCCCACGCTTCCCTGAGGACTCAGCCTGCCATGGCGGCATGGTCCAGGTTGCATCACAGGTTGTGTCTCCACCCTGCTCTACCCACACCAGCTCCCTTTCTTTCCCTCCAGTAAGATCTGGAGCCTGAAGGATCTTCCCAACTTCTTATCCTATCTTCTCTTTTCTCCAAGACGCTCATTTATCACACACCACAGAGGTCTCTGGGGCAGTCCTACAAGCCAAACCATAGGTGGTCACTCCAAGATGAGGTACAGACCTCCCCCTTCAAAATATCCCAGGACTTGGAGTCAGGTTTGAAGCGAAGCCAGGCTGTTGCTGCACACACACTCCCGTTGCAGTCTGCAGGGAGCAACCATCGCGGAGCTCCCTCCAGCCTGTCCCCCACACAAAGCCACCGAGCTGGGACTTTGTCACTGGGCAGGATCTGCTCCATGCTGCAAGGAGGCAGGAGCACATGTGTCCCAGCTGATGGGTGGTAACTTCTGAAGCCATTTGCGTGCAAGGAGAAATGTTTGCCTGAGCAAGGGCTTCTGGGCTCTCACATGGCAAGGAAATTAAGTGCATATTGTCAAAGGGACACAAACATTTAAAAAAATGTTTTCTGTTATATTTTGGCTGATATTTTATCCCGCTAAGCACCACCATATGGTGATAGCTTGCACAGAAACACTTTGTAAGCTGGAGGTAGTCTCACAAAAAGCTGCCACCACCATACATAACGAACTGCATTTTCATCACCAGAAACAACACATAAAGCTCAAAAGACACCATTCTGTCACCTCTTTGGTCCAATGCCATGGCGTAAGAAAGTCACAGGACTGGGTGTGAAATCCTGCTTCATATTTCCTGCAAAGCGTTCAAACTGCCCTGGAAATCTTATCATAGACTCACAGAATGGTTTGAGTTGGAAGGAACCTTCAAAGCCCACCCAGTCCAACCCCCCAGCAAGAAGCAGGGACATCTCCAACCACATCAGGTTGCTCAGAGCCCCATCCAACCTGGCCTGGAATGTTTCCAGGGATGGGGCATCCACCACCTCTCTGGGCAACCTGTGCCAGTGCCTCACCTCCCTCACAGTGAAGAATTTCTTCCTTATATCTGATCTAAATCTCCCCTCTATCAGCTTAAGGCCATTACCCCTTGTCCTATCACTACACGCCCTTGTCAAAAGTCCCTCTCCAGCTTTATTGTAGGTCCCCTTTAGGTACTGGAAGGTCACTATAAGGTCTTGCCATAAAATAAATCTTGCACACCTTTTAAACATTTCAACAGCCAAGCTGGAAAGGGAGGAACAGCTTTGGCTCCCCTCACATTCAGAATATGTTTTTAATTAAAATCCAGCTGGTCCCATGGTACATTACGCTTTTCTTTTTAAATGCAGCTTAAAAGCTTTGAGCAGCTGTAGGAAATTATTTCCGTTCTCTCTTGCCCTTCCACCTGGTAACATGTGCTGGAGGAAAAGACCTGGGAGATGCTGTACTGTGAGATCAATATTCCCAGAGAAAGTGTGGAAGTGAAAAGGAAGTGATGTACACCACGGGCTGGATCTCCAGCTGATCAAAGTTTGCGCTATCCAACGCAAAATTGGCCTGGTGCCAGTCCCCAGGTTCACATTGGCTGAGCACCTGGCCTGGAATTGAAATTCAGTCTTCCTAGAAGTGAAAATTCCCCCATTTCACTGGTTACGCTTGCAAATAACGTGGAAGTGTTCGGACAACAGCAGCAGACTAAAGCCAGGGCCAAATCCTGCTTTCGGCTGCGGACCGAGCTGCTCTCCAAAGAGTTGCCCATCAAAACTCCCAGGGTGATGTGCAGCGGCGAGGCAAACGGGGGACCGGAGGGTTGCTTCCAGCCTTTCCAACCAGGTCCTGATTATTTACAGCTGTTCCCAGATGTTACCCTTTCACGGGTTATTTGTTCCCAAGTCGGCCTCCCCGCTCACACGCTAGGCGAGCTCGGGGGAAGAAAGAGAGAGGCTCCTTTCTCCCCTTTACTATGGAAACAGCCCTTTATCCCAAGAATTGCAAATGCTCGGGGCCGCCGTTTCCCTCCCTGCCGCCGCTCTCGCTCCAGTGATCCCACCAGCCACCCACTGCTCACATCTCATCCCAGCTCCCATTTCTCCCCTCAACTCATCCGATATGGACTCCGAGAGTGAAGCCGGACCGCCAAGCACCTTCTCCTCCCCAGCCAGCCACCAGAAACTCCCTCGCTTCCAAATCACCCCCTTCGTTAACCAGTTCTCCCCATCCTCCGGCCATTCGGGCTTTGTTTCCCGTTACAATCCAGGCAGGAGCCAAGCCAGTCCCCCGCTGTCGCATCCCAACCAACACGTTCAAAAGTCCAAAATAAAAAAAAAAAAAGGAAAAGTCAAAGAAATCCCCCCGACGGCGCTAACTTCTAGGGCAGGCAGGACGGAGCAGGCAGGGATGCGCGTCACCGGGCAGGAGCATCTTTAAGAGTTAGGAGAGAGGAGGTAACTTACCCCGTCGGGACGCACGTGGAGGGGTTATTTTTGCTTTCTGCCGCACTTGAGTTGCCGCGTCCTTTGCTTGTGACACTCCGGGACCCAAAGGCTGGCACCGCTGCGTGACACCCTGTGTTAGAGAGGCTGCCGGAGCCGTCCCTCCCACGGTAGGAGGGGCCACGCAGGGCTTAATAAATTCAGTTCCCAAGGCTGGAAAAATTAAAATCTCATCATGGGACCCGGGCAGCTGCTCACCGCATGGCTCTGGGAGACGGTGGGGACTTGAAGACAAACCTGAGTTTGATTCCCAGCCAGAACAGGAGAGGCTGGTACTCAGATCCCGCCTTGGGCAGAATTAGGTGTCCAAAGGATGGAGTCCGAGGAAATATCCTGAAGGAGATTTGGGCAAGATGTGTTGTCGCTGACCCTCAGAATTAAAACTCCCAAACCTCCTCCGTGCAAGCGTTTCCCACAGCCGTAAGCCTCAGGCAGGAACCCGCCGCACCAGATTTCTGAGCAACCCCGGATGCAAAAACTGCTTATTTCACTTTTTTTTTTTTACAACAGTTTTAGGCTTTAATATCTAAATCCTATTAGAGACATAACTTCCTTTGGAGGGAGTGAGGGGGCAGGTCAGCGCAACAAAAGCAGTTTGTGCGGCTGAATTTTGTAACCTCCACTGTGCCCTGGACTTTCAGAGAAAGGCATCCGTAAAATTACTCAGGCTAGGAAGTTGCACAACCTCACGCAGCTCCTCCTGCTCCTAAAAAACTCTTTGCTGCACAAGAGGCTAAAGAAACAACCCTTCCAGCCCCGGAGGGCTCTCTGAAACACCACGGGTGCAGTCTTTTCATCCCTGTCATTCCTCACACTGGGATTTTTCTTGTTGGATGAAAAGATGGATCAGAGGGTCCCTCAAAAGCATAAATCAGCAAACTGCCCTGGCAAACAGAGAGGGGAAGAACCGGGCAGAAATGACGGGCCAGCATTTTTGAGGCAGCTCACGCTACAAAGAGAAACTTTTAATTGGAAGATGAACTACAGAGATGAGAGTCTGATTCACTCTGAAACCTAATGATGGGCAGAAGGAACACGAGTTCCACTTTAAAAGCAGTATTGCTAATTACTTAGCGCCAGGTCCTAAAATATCATCATCTCCCCTCGGATTTGGAATATTAAATAAATGAGGGAATGGCAAGGTATGAAGGTAGAAGCAGCTGGTTTTATTGCTGGCGGGAGTAAAGAGGCATGGGATCGTGTGTCAGCATTGAGAAATATTATTTGCTTTACGGTCTGATTCCTGGAAACCTGGTAAATAGGGCAGGAAAGGGTGAGAATAAGAAGGGTAAAGGCACTGGTGAGACGTAGGGAGCAGCAACAGTAGCTTTTCCAGGCGCCTTGCAGTTTTAATCTGCCCAGTTGATCCACTGGATTTTTCTCCTTATTTATTTACAGCTGCGTTGAGGCCAGCTGCATTGCGGGGCCACGCTCAGGTCCTGAAGTTCCATGCCCGGGGGAGGCATGGCGTGGGGGTGTCCTGGAAGGTTTGAGGAGTAGTGGAGAGCCCCCCAAAATACCTTCTGAAGGGGCTTCACCATCATCCTTGCCTGATCTGCCCTTCCTCCAGTTGCTGCATCCTCATAGCATGGATGGATCCTAAGGGATATGTGGGGATGCAGGGGACAGGGTTAAGCAACATCCTCAGCACAAAAAAGCTCCCTGCAGTGGAGGGAAGAGCCCTGAAAAAGGAAAAAGGTCATTTAAAAGCTAAGAAAACCCCAAATATCCGTGTTCTCTGCCCTAAAATAACGCTGTGGTTTTGTTTTTTTTTCTGGGTACAGAGATGCAAAACCTTCAGTGCTGCGATTTGCTCTGCAAACACCTCCCAAAGGACACATTGGCCGGGCAGAGCCTGCTCTGGCTTCAGTGTCTTCAGCTCAGAGTTCACCAGCTTATCTCAACCGCAAAAATCCTCACCCGGTATCCCAGTCAGTGTCCTGGCCCTCCCAGCAGCTGGCAACGAAGGCAAGAGAAGATCTGCTGGATCCCTGCCACCGGCGAGCCCAGCCTTGGGGTTTATAAGCCCATAAAGAAAATGCCTGCGAGGCACTGGTACAAACCTGTCCCAGGGATATCAACGGGGCAGGTCAGCCTTGAACCCCAGCAAGTTGTGTCTCTGTTTGTGTCAGGAGAAGATAAAACCAGGGGGAGAACGGCACAAACAGGGAGTGGAGATGGTCTCCCTGCCCAGCTGCTGGCTACGACATGGAGTATTTTGTTGGGAAATACGTACGTTTACGTCCTCCCACCCTACGTCCTACTCCATCTGGGACATTTGCCCTCTTGCAACGCCCTGCTGTGGTGGCCCAAAGGGGCTGGTGTGCGTTCCCCTCCCCGGGCTGTGCTTGAGTGTCCCCTCACCACCGCACAATTGCACAACGAGCTGCTGCAGAGCCTTGGGAGCAGGTGACTCATGCAGGTAACGACATCCCTAGGAGAGGAATTACAGAAATGGCACCATTTATGGCGTTGGTGTCCTCAGGAAAGATAAGGGAGGTGGAGGTGAGGAGGAGGAGGAGACCCAGACTGATCCAGACTTCAACCCTTGCTCTCCCAGGGGATGGCAGTGTGCTGGCACAGACCCCACGGCCATGGGTGAGTAGTGTCTGTCACAGAATCATAGGATGGTTTGGGTTGGAAGGGACCTTCAAAGCCCATCCAGTCCAACCCCCCTGCAAGGAGCAGGGACATCTCCAACCACATCAGGTTGCTCAGAGCCCCGGCCAACCTGGCCTTGAATGTTTCCAGGGATGGGGCATCCACCACCTCTCTGGGCAACCCAGGACAGTGTTCCACCACCCTCAGTGTAAAAATTTTTTTACTAATATCCAGTCTGAATCTGCCTCCCTCTATTTTGAAACCATGACCCCTACTCCTGTCACAGCAGGCCCTGCTGAAGAGTCTCTCCCCACCTTTCCTGCAGCCCCCTTTGGGCACTGGGAGGCCGCTCTCAGGTCTCCCCGGAGCCTCCTCTTCTCCAGGCTGAACAGCCCCAGCTCTCTCAGCCTGGCCTCACAGCAGAGCTGCTCCAGCCCTCTCATCATCTTCATGGCCTCCTCTGGACCCACGCCAGCAGCTCCACATCCTGCAGATGTGGGGGTCTCCAGAGCTGGATGCAGTGCTGCAGGTGGGGTCTCACTAGAGCCGAGTAGAGGGGCAGACTGTCTCTTGCAATAAGCTCTATCCAACCAAAAAGCAGAAGCATCAGTTGCTGGAGGCACAGAGGATGGGCTGGGGGGGAGAAAGGGACCTTGGGTGGCTCCAAGCTCCATCATAAGGGAGCAGAGATGCTGCCAGACCTGCAAGGTGTGGCATGTCCAAGTATAGAGATGCTGACAGCAGGCTTCACAAGAGCATCGGCCTCCCTGAAGCGTGGGCACACAGGAAAACTCAGGGCAAAGCAGAGGCACCGTGCAAATGGGGAGCAGCAGATTTTGCGTGGTGCTGGCAAGCCTCCAGGGAAGCCAGGGCCTGACCTTGCTCCTGCATCCTGGGATATCTCCTTCACTGTCATTTCTCAGGCTGCTCAGATCGATCAGAGTTATTCTGGAGCTGCTTTGATCCTGGAAAATGCTGCTGTCCCTTCCCACGCAACGGCAGTGGCTGCGAATAATGGCGCAAAGCCCGTCAAGATGTGCCGAAGACCCGGTGATTTCTTCTGGAACGTGCAACCCACCAGATGCAAAACTGAACCCAAGTATTGGAGTTTAAACTCAAAAAAAAAATTAACTCAGGCAGGCAAAATTGCCAGGCAGCTGAGTCCTGGGGCTCAGAGCAGGGCTTTGAGCATCGTTGCTGAGCAGCAAGGAGGGACCAGACGGATTCACCACATAGCCCAACCATGGGGAACCGGCCCCCCAGCACAAATAAAAGCCGCGTTGTGTGGACGGAGGGTGGCGGGGTGAGCGTGACATCACCCTTCAAAGCGTCTGGCAGCAACAAACTCTCTGCCTCTTGGAGCCGTTGCTGCAGCAACTCCCATGGCGGGTCTGGCGCCGCAGACCGGCCGATAAAAGAGAGGGAGAGGTGGTCCTTGCTCTTCTTCTGTATTTCACGGCAACAGCACCATTTTGTTCTTTCTTGGCAGAAATCAGGGGGTTGCAACGCACCCGGGAGGAGGCAACTTGAGTTATCCCGAAGGGCCAATGGAGTTTCAGAGGGGAAAAGCAGGTGCAAGGACCGGTGAGGAAGAAGAGGGTCCAATAAACCATCCCTTGGCCAGATGTTTCTGCATCCCAGCAGTGTAATGTGGCAAAGGGTGCAGGGGGACCGTGCTGGATGTCCGGAGCAGAGCACATCAGGGATTTGTTTCATGAGCATCTGGGCAGCTGCTTTGTGCTCCTCCTCCTGCCTCACCCTCCTTTTTGGTGGGTGAATCTGGAGCATCATGTTTAGCCCCTTCCTTGATGGTCTCTCCCTAGGCGGTGGGGACCCTTTCCCAGAGTTACAAACCACCCACGCACCCAGTCCACACTCCCCAGTGCAAGGGGAAAGCAGAGATGGATGGTGCCCAGTGTGGGTACACCACCATCTCTCTCTGCCCTAGCATCACCACTGACCTTGCGCTGGTCCTCCCAGGGCTTCTTCATGGTGACAAAGGAGATGGGAGAACTTACAGCATCCCTGGTTTGGGCCATTCCCAAAGCCTGGGGTTCTCCACGGTGCCTACAAAACACAAAGACCTTGAGCAAGAGGTGGGGTTAGTCTGAGGTGTCTGGGAAACACAGGGAATAGAAGAAAGTCGCAGATGCTTCCCACCTCGGGGACCATCATCCATGCAGCCATGAGCTTGGGGAACAACAAGGAGGAGTGGGGCCAAGGGAGTGGTTTGCTCCCCAGCTCACTGCCCTCCTACACCAGTCTAGCTCCCAGGAGCAGCCTTTGAGCATCTCAGCTCACCACTGGTGAGAAACCAGAGGGCTGTTACCTGCCCACCGCCCTTCACAGCATGATCTAGGAGGGCTTGAGCCTTGGACACTGTCACAGTGGCACACATGGCCAGCAGGACCCTGACTTTGACTGCCAGCAGACCTGCCAGTCCCAGATTTACGCAGGTTAGTGGGTTTTGGGCACAAGGTGTGGGATGAGGGTCCTGGTTCACTTCACCCATGGCTGCGTTCGGAGGGGATGAGCCTCCACTCAGCAGTGCCTCGCAGCCTCTCTCAAACCCATCAGCTCTCATGGCACAGCGGGGACGTGCTCTTCTGCTTTACCAGGCTTCACCAATACGTCAGCATGGATGTGGCCCACCAGAAAGCCCCACCAGACCTGGGAGAAGCACAGGGTGCAAACAACCTGCCACAACCTGTAAGTGTAAATAATAACTTAAAAATGAGACAGGAGCAAAGCTGGAAATGAGGTGATCACAGGGGAACGGACATCCCGGGGCACCAAATCCCGTGTCATGGCCATCTCCTTATCCCTGCTGGTGCATGCTGGCTGCCTTCAGCGTGCATCTGCCAAAAGAAACATTAAAAGGTTTTTTTCACATTGCTCACAGAAACTGAGCAATGTAAAAAGAAATGAATCCCCAGTACAGCTGCCGGGAGAGGGCATTAGAGCCTCAGGAATGGGGAAGGACTGGCCAGGAAAGCCCAGCAAGCTCTCTGCTCACCGTGTTCAAGCTACAGAGCCTCCCAGAAGACGAGCTGTGGATTCGAAACTTGGAAGTCTTCTGGGTGCTGCTAAAAATGAGGGACCCGGTAAAAGCATCATCTGCGCGGGGTGTTGCAGTTTTCCTTACAGCATGTGATACAGAACATCTCTTCTCCATTGTACCTACCAGCATATTGTTGTTCCTACCGCTAATTCCCCCATTTTGCACCCGAAAAAGCCAATATCCTGCAGTTACACACAGAATAACTGTTCCCACCAGGATTTAGCTGCCAGTTTGCTGTGTCTGTCTCAGATCTGAAGCTGTGACCCCCAAAGCTTCTCTCCGTCTTTCCTCTCCTGTTCCCTCTCCGTAGATCAGCTGGTCTAACACAAGGCATCACCTCTCCCTGTAAACCAGGAGCTAAGAGGACAAGGCAAAAAATTTAGGGATGAAAAAAGAAAAACGTTAAAGACGTGGCAGAGGTTCCCAAGATCATCACACGGGGGTTTCCCTCCTGTGCAGACGGAAGAAAATGAGGTGTTGGGAATAGAGATTTGGGGCTGGGATGTATTTTGCAGCCAGGACATCTCGACCAGGACCACTGCAGAAGCTCATCTCCTGTGCCATGGGTTTGCCTTCCCACACACACCTGAGTGGCTCTTTCCTTTTCTGTCTTTAAGAGGTGCCACCACAAACCTGCAGCAGACACATGAGCAGCTGAGGAGAGCACTGCTGAACATCGTATTCTGCTATTTTGGACCTCAGAAATGCACCCACAACACAGATGCACCAAGGTTTGAAAGGCTGACTTGTGCCTGGGCCATCTTCACTAGGGGCTTCCTAAGTGAAGATGTGTTGAGACCTCAGTTCCATAGAGATGTTTGGTTAAAGGCTGAAATCTTCAGAATTATTTATCTGACTCTATCAAAAAACCTCCACTAATTATTTATTTTTAAATTTGGTTATGAGTTTATCTTTGAGGAAAGCTCCCTAGGGCTCTGAAGAGCCTTCAGATGAGTTATACTTCACTGAAATCAACACCAACCATTTCTTAAAGCCTTGAAATCATTCATTCTCCAACATCTCCCACCCCCAGCAACTGCTAGGCAATTCAACAAAATTAATCTCAAGGGAAGAGGCCTCCAAGACAGAAAGTTCAGAAATCATGGAAAAGAGTAACTAGTTAGACTGTGCATCCTCCACGGGGCAGGAGGTAGAGCCACAAAACACCAACCAATTTTCAGGGGCACTTTCAGGGGTGTGTTACCAGGAGCGCAGCTTTGCCTGGTGCCCTGCCTTGTGAAGCTTCAGGGGAGGAGGAGGAGGTGGTGGCAGCACAGTTTGATTTCCTTTCTGTAACAGGACAAGGACATTCAACATGGGATGCTACCACATCACTGCAAAGGGAATCGCTCAAAATCCCAACCAGTTGGGCTGCGATGTTCCTCTTGCTCAAGTGACGAGGCCTCTCATCTTCATAAAAAAACCCAGAGAAACAGGTCTTTCCTCCGGCTTTCCTGAAAAAGAGCCATTAGAAAGCAGTTTTCAGCTAGAGCATCACTTCTGGACAGAGGATTCTATCAAGTAACTTCAATTGCCTTATTCTAGTTGGTTACGTGAAGTCCCTGTGCAAGGTGTTCCCTTTTCTTCCAGCACCCTTTCTAAAATCTGGCTCAGTACCCAGCTGACTCACGAGAGCTTGGTAGAACTTCCCACTGGTGCTCACCCTCATGTCCCTCAGAGGTTGAGCTCAGAAAGTCCTCTCAGCACTGGGTTGGATTTCTCAGACTTCGGAGTAAAACATCCAGGTCAGATGTTTTACAAGCAGGAGATGAACTGCGGGAGGGTTGTGGCAGCACATGCGTCCTCTCCCATCCACGATGTTCCTGCTTCCCACTGCAATGAAGCGCTTGAGCAAACAAGTACGGAGCATGATAACCTCCTGCTCTTCTCATCAGCCTCATCCTACCGACCCCGCAAGAAAAAGCAGCGCTGGGGAGGGTGGTTGTAGGTACCTATCCCAAACCCTCCCTCCATTTCCTGCTCCGTACGAGGAGTCTCAGATACCAAGTTCTACCTGGGGAGAAAACAAGCATCCAGGAAGCAAAGATTTCCCTCACCGGCCACATCTTCCTCTTCCTCCTCAAGCTGTGGTCTAGATCCTGCTTCCAGATGGATGTTTCTCAGAGCATTAACTATGTCCAAATGCATTAAAATAAAAACCACACTTTCTGTAACAGCTTTTAGTTTGATCACTGGAGATCTGATTAATCTAAAACAGGTCAGAGAAATGGCCAGGTCAGAAACTCCTCGTTTCAGCATCCCCACTCATTTCCCCTGTCACTGCAAGGGTTATTGAAACAGCAAGTGAAGGAGAACCAGCTAAATCATCCAGGTTTTATTTAAGATTTGAGTTTCGTTTTTAAAGTGGCTGAGCTGACCTCGCACACTAAACAAACCCGGCGCTACCGGAGAGTTACGCCAAGGCGGTACGAAGAGAAACGCATTCTCTAGCTGATCTTAAAACTGCAACAACCCCGCTATTTCCAGGTGGGACACGACACAGAGACATTTGCCGGCAGGTGAAAGCTGCAGTCAGAAACCAGTACGTGCAGAGCATAAGGTCTTCTTCACAAACACGAGACCAAAGCCCGGTGGCTGCTGGCGCAATCCCAAAGCAGTGCTGATGGTGAAAAGACGCTGTACGATGCTGCAAGGCAAGAGGGAATGAGCTGCTTGCCATCCACAGAAGCCTGTGTTAAATTTGCTTCTGCCGTTTCCCGTACCCACAAAATCTGGCCTCTCTCTTCAGCTCCTTGGCACATCAAGGCCGCCGTCTCTGCTCTAGCTCCCACTTTTCCTTTTCAGCTAAATTTTGTAAATTTTGTAAAAATTCTGGATTAGCTCCAGCTCTCTTAGCACGGGGCTGTGACTCAAAGCCATATTGCTGCTCCGGTCTCCACTTCCAGCACCTCTTCCTGTCCCAGGCTCTTTTCTGCTCTTCTCCACCAGAGACGTTGCTGCCTTGAGATGCAGCAGGCTGCTGTGGCACCCCCTGAATTTCCTCAGGAACTGTGTATCTGAAGCTTTAACCTTTGCTTCATCCTACCTCAGCACTTCTTGGACCAACTCCGTCTTCTTCTGTAGCTCTTCCCACCACTTCTCTGCAGGCATCCATCTTATGAGTGAGTTTCTGTCCCTCTCCCATCTGTACTGCAGTCTCATTACTGTTGGCTATTCCCTGTCAAAGTTGGCAGTTGCTTCTCTAAAATTCCATCTTTGACATTGTGAGCTGTCATTACCAACAAATTGATGAGATCCTTGAGCATTAATTATCCATACGCTGGATCCAGTTGGGCTTACAATCCCAAAATACATCTACAGGCTCTCTATCACTGCTGAAATAAGAAGCCATTAAAAAAATCTCATTATTTTACGGTGGGAAGATGTACGGAGAATCAGACTTCACCTTTAACAATTTTAACATGGAAGATGTCGTCACCCGCTGTACAATCGGATTATGCAAACTCTTAATTAGGAATGAGGTCCAAATATTATTCTTAGGCTTTGGTCTGGACCAATTTTACTGCCAGCCAAGGATGGTAGGCTTTAAGGAAGCAAATACCTACGTACAGGCCACTGCAATCCGTTCCTGCACAGCACTTTGCTGGAAACGTGCCCTACTTACACCAACCTGCGGCATTTTGAGAGACAGATGGATTCGGATACCAACAGAGATCTCAGCTAAGAAGCGACACGCCTCACGTTTCTGACCAGGCAACATTTTTGGTGACTTTCTCAAAACCAGGTCCCCGAAAAGAGGCACCCAGTTCGAAACAAAACACTGCGGCTGCTTCACAAAACAGTAGGTTTTGTGTCGATGTGGTGTTTAGCCCCCAAGGCTCTTCTCAAGCTCTAACCAGATCCTTGAAGTCAAGCAAGCATCTCCATGGAAACCTCCTTTCTCAAGGAGCCTCCTTGCTGGAGAAAACCATGCACCCCTTTTGTTTGAAGAGGGAACGCAGTTTGGTAGGAGCATAATGCCTGTCTAGAGAAGGGCCTGTAATGACTCATCAGCCAGATTTATGGCCTTTAAAAACCCATCCATTCAATTGAGACATTTCAGGGATGGCTATCGCTGCTGCAACTAAACCAGTAAGTTCTGCCGCCCCCTCCATCTCCCTGCCCTGGCCCTGTACTCTCAGCATCACAACCTCCCTGCCTCAAGGCACATGGGGTCTGTGTGCCCCTCTCACACAAACTCTTGGCCTCAGAGGACTCCAAATTGTTTGTTAAAAAAAATCCTACAGCTAAAGTAACAAAAATCAATGCCCATTCTTGAAATATAGGAAGTGTCTTTTTGAAGCTACTAGTTGCTCTTTAAAAAATACTATCTTCTTCAGGACATGGACCAGTTGGAGAGGGTCCAGAGAAGCCCACAAAGATGTTAAGAGGGCTGGAGCACCTCTCCTGTGAGGCCAGGCTGAGAGAGCTGGGGCTGTTCAGCCTGGAGAAGAGGAGGCTCCGGGGAGACCTGAGAGCGGCCTCCCAGTGCCCAAAGGGGGCTGCAGGAAAGGTGGGGAGAGACTCTTCAGCAGGGCCTGTTATGATAGGATGAGGGGGTAATGGTTTTAAAATAGAGGGAGGCAGATTTAGATTAGATATTATGAAAATTTTTTTTACACTGAGGGTGGTGGAGCACTGGCCCAGGTTGCCCAGAGAGGTGGTGGGTGCCCCATCCCTGGAAACATTCCAGGCCAGGCTGGATGGGGCTGTGAGCAACCTGATCTGGTTGGAGATGTCCCTGCTCCTTGCAGGGGGGTTGGACTGGATGGGCTTTAAAGGTCCCTTCCAACCAAAACCATTCCGTGATTCTATGATTCTGTGTTTTGGAAAAGAAGAGTTTTAGCCTCCCCCTCCACCAAGCTCTTTGTAAGCTGTAGCATGCCACAGCATTTCCAGTACAGGATTGTTTGAGATCCCTCAAAAAGGAAGTCAGTTTTCTGAAAGGATACTCAAACAATTGAATATTTTATGTTCTAATATAGAAAAGAGACTTTAATATTAATAGGCAAATAAATAATTAAAGGCTATGATTAAAAATGGTTTTGACTCAGGCGAATCAGTTCACATATTAAAAAAAAAGCAAAGCCACCAAAAGAAGTTCTCCAGTTACAGTCACTTTCAAATCACAGCAGAGTCAACATGTTCTCAGAAAAATAAGCCCCAGAGGTAATTTTAAAGCTAGAGTCACTGTTTGAGAGCTCTCTTTGGACAGGACGGGGCTGTAAATGGTTACACGAAAGCTAACGCAGGCGCTGACGCCGGGCGATTCACAGATGAAGTGAGTGGAGGAAAAGATGTACCTCACAACAACAACAACAACAACAAAATCCCATTCTCCTAAGTTTAAGACAGTTATAAAATTTGCAAAGATTTTCTGAGAACATAAAAACACGATGTGCCTGTTAACTTGAAACTAGGTCCAGGCACACTCCAGCAGTCGCCTGCTTTTCCCACCTATCACAGGTGGGGAAAAAATAAAAAAGCCTGGGACAAGACGACACATGTCCATGGTCACAGCCTTGCAGCTTCCCAGTGGAGAACGAAAGGCTTTGGCAAAGCCCTTCTCAAGGGGCTCACAGAAACCAGGCAGGATGGATTCAAAGTGGAGGTCAATGAGACAGAAGCACATCACTAGCATAACAAGAGGGATAAAGTAATTTCTGTCGATTCCTTTCCATTATGCAACAGAGAATCCAGAAGAACAACTCAAACACAAACAAATCACCTTTTCTACCTTCTCTGGGGAAACTTAGCAGAAATCCTGCTGCAGAAAAACAAGCTCTCAAGCGTGCTCGCAGATAAGGCAATATCTGTGTTCAGGTTCTCATCTCAACGGGATCCAGAGGATGGAGTGGGGAAGGGAGTTAAAGAGAAGTCAGAGACATTAAACCCATTTGTGGATCGAATTTAATTCTGTGCTGTCAAAAAAAGCCAATTGCCAAACCTGAGCAACATGAGATTTTAGATCAAGGGAGAACTAGGCTCTGAGCAACCTGATCTAGTTGAAGATGTCCTTGTTCCTTGCAGGGGGGTTGGACTGGATGGCCTTTGAAGGTCCCTTCCAACCCTAATCATTCTATCATTCTATAATTCCTTCCTTCCTACATACACCATCTTGAGTCTTCTAGAGGAAATTTAAACAAAGTCCTTACCAAAGGGAATTATTCAAGGGTACTGGCCTTCCATTTTGCAATCTCCATCGAAGCTCCAGGCAGAAGAGCCCATCAATAGATCATACACCTCTGCAGGCCGGCAGCTTTACTATTTTGCCCAAAGAACTCATCCCTGGATACAAGCTTTGCGAGGGGAAACTCTTAATATTACAGGGAGGTAAAATATATATACACAAAGGGAGAGAGGCGGCAGATTCAGGCAACGGACTTCAGACTTCAGCCTTGTGTCAAACAGTGACCACGCTGGAGCACAAAGGACGGGAGAAGGCACCACAGAAGCAAAAGACCTCACAAACTCTATCTACATCCAGTAAAACCAGTAGAGGTGCTGTCAGGTACTGTGGAGAAAATAGGAAAAATATATTTGAATTTAAACCCAGGTGCAGGGAGAAAAGGGTGGAGCAGTTCTCAGCAAGAAGCAGGAATTGGTTTCTGTGAAATACAAGTGCTTTGGAGAGGGACAAGAGGTTACTCCAGAATCAGTTTAAACTCACCCCATAAGTGACCAAACCAGTACGAAGAAAGCAGCTCCCCCAGTTACAATACAGATCTTTTATCCATTTTCTTTATGGGTAAAATAATTGAGAGCCACTTGCTATCCCAGACGACTACAGCAGAAGGGGAAGAGACAAGGTTATACTGCTTCATCCAACAGATTCAAGCACCCAGTGCCGATACCAACCACAATCCCATCTGACAGACTGGTCTGGCAACGGAGAATTCTCCAGTCCTCCCTCAGCCCCGAGTTAAGAAATGCAGTAGTCATTTTATTAAAAATCAGGATACAGTTGAACATAAGCCCAGTGTTTACAACCAATCCCCCTAGTAGTTCCAGGTTTCCTGTTTTTACAGACTATTAGCAACCAAAGGAATCAGTAGCATAAAGAAACCACTATCATTTCCAAAAAATTAATGTCCCCACATCTCCAAAAAAGCAGCATCCAGGATCAGTTTGTTTTCCATTGGACTTGCTCTAAGAAACAAAGAGTTTTCAATATAATTTTGCAGGCAAATCTTATCTTTATAACAGCAATTGCTCTTCTGCTTTATCATACAGGGCAAGGGTCTCTAAGAAGCCTCACAGCGCTGATAAAATAACCCTAAAAGAGCTTTGGCAATTTTTTTCCTGTGATTTACCTTCTAGAACATCAGAAATGTTTGAGATTTGTTTAAGTAGTGGAGTTGAAAATAAAGAGGTGGGGGCCGATTCACACAATTTGGCAAAAAGATCATCCGTGAATTAAGTTCTCCAACGGCTGCAGGAAGCACACAGAAGCTTTGTCCATGCTCTCACGAAGCATCCAGCAGTGTGGTAGGAGGGATGCACATTCACACCCTCGTTTCCCTTTCAGTTGTCACAGCTGTTCACGTTTCTGCTGCCTGCTTCCTTCCCTCAACTCATCCAAAGCACGGAGCAGCCTCAGCGGCGTAACAGCAGCTTGCCAGAAGCAGGAAAAGTCCAGCCAGCAAAAGATTTAATTTATTAAGATAAACATGGTCTAAGGCTCCACATTATTTTAAAAAATAAACACAGTAAGAAATATGAAAACAAACTGGCTTTGCTACGTGTAAGTCAGGTTCAGACGTCCTCAGAAAGATCTTCTCAACCATACAAAATACTCTTTCCCTCTCACCCCTGTCACGAGGATGGAAAGACAGTTCTCTACGTAAGATCAGCAATGTCCCTGTTGCGTGCCCTTCCACATTCAGCGAACGACACCTCTGCCACCCTCAGGGGCAGATGGAAGTTTGAAGAACACCCCTGTGAAGAAGGAGCAGAAGGGGAGAGGGGCAGGTAATTCAGTCACCGAAATGAACATCTAAAAGTCTTGACTGTGTCGACTCCACCGCTTAATGGTTGTTCTTCGCTGCCTCTTTAGCTGCTATAATCAGAGGAGTGAGACTAGATAGGGGCTTTGCAATTTTCAGGAACTGGTGCTAGGAAGGAGAAAAAAGAAAAAGGGTTACATTATTCAGAACATGCCCCAGAAGTCTGGTGGCTACTCAAAATATTGGCATCTAGACCCATATGGAGTTTAACAACCTACTCTGATCTCTGAACAGGTGAAACCAAAAGGCTTGTTATCACCACAAGCTTGCCTGAAGTGATGAGCAAAGTTGCACCCAACACATGCTGAACTCTCCAACGTTTCTACATGCTCAAGACCAAGCAAAATGCTGTGAGTTCCCATGGGGAATTAGAAATTCTTGCAAAATCTACAGTCAAATTCTGTGTGGAAGGAAGGTGTACTAAAATCTGCATGGTCCAAACACAAGGCACAGGCTTCCTGCAGGAATCACCTCTCATTTCTCTCTTCCCTGTTATCATAGAATCATGGAACGGTTTGGGTTGGAAGGGACCTTCAAAGCCCGTCCAGTCCAAGCCCCCTGCAAGGAGCAGGGACATCTCCAACCAGATCAGGTTGCTCAGAGCCCCGGCCAACCTGGCCTGGAATGTTTCCAGGGATGGGGCATCCACCACCTCTCTGGGAAACCTGGGCCAGTGTTCCACCACCCTCAGCGTAAAAAAAATTGTTTCCTAATGTCTAATCTGAACCTACCTCCCTCTATTTTGAAACCATGACCCCTAGTCCTGTCACAAAAGGCCCTGTTGAACAGCCTTTCCCCATCTTTCCTGTAGGCCCCCTTCAGGCACTGGAAGGCCGCTCTCAGGTCTCCCTGGAGCCTCCTCTTCTCCAGGCTGAACAGCCCCAGCTCTCTCAGCCTGTCCTCACAGGAGAGGTGCTCCAGCCCTCTCATCATCTGCGTGGCCTCCTCTGGACTCGCTCCAACTGGTCCATAGGTCTGGTGAAAACATTTCCTTGGCCTTCTACAGATATTGGAAATTTGCAAAACAGCTGGAGTTTAGGAAAGCAGCACAGGGCTTGCAACACAAAACCATTCAGTCAGTCTTCTGTACAAGGTAATCTGTTAAGTAAAACAATATTGACTATCAAAAGAGCTCTCAGATGAGATTTAAAAGCCTGTAGGGCAAGTTTACAAGCTGTTCTGAAAATAAAAAAGCAGCTATATCCCACAGGACTTCTGAGCATCAGAAGGGATCAATCACCCAAGGCAACACGCTTCAGAGACTTAAAAAAAAAAAATAAATTAAAAAATGGAGGGCAAAAAGTAGTTAAAACCAGGCAGAAATGTTACAGTCAAAATGTTCTCCTGCTCCAAGGAACAGAACATCACTGCTCTGATATTTTGGGGCTGGAAAGTCCAGCAGAAAAAGTGATCTTTCAACTACCGCCATTCTGCCAGTGATTAATGCTTCATCACAGCCTCAGAAGGCAGCAATACATCCATAACTGAATTCACTAGACAAATTAGTGGAAAAAAAAGGAAAACGAAATTCGGAACTGTCTCATAGTTGAGGTCTGGCTGCCCCTGATCACAGATTTATTTCACAAAGAGCTACATTTTCCACCCCCATGGCACACTTGACAGAAGGAACATCCAAACCACTCCTCTCAGCCATGTTGGTAAGAAGCCTGGCAGCTTGGAAAGGAGTTCAGCCTAAGACACCAGTTTTTCAGTGAAATAGCTGATGATGGGGTGATGAGCCACTGTCCCAGGTTGCCCAGAGAGGTGGTGGATGCCCCATCCCTGGAAACATTCCAGGCCAGGTTGGCCAGGGCTCTGAGCAACCTGATCTGGTTGGAGATGTCCCTGCTCCTTGCAGGGGGGTTGGACTGGGTGGGCTTTGAAGGTCCCTTCCAACCCAAACCATTCTATGACTAAGATATTTCACAAGCTTTGTTCCATCACCTCTGTAAGGAGTAGTATCTGTCAAAATGGAACACCAAACTGCTCCAGTTAACGCAAGCCATGCATATTCCAAAGAGCTTTGTGACCCCTCCACGAGAAGGGAGGCAACCAGAACATCCAACAGCTAGAAGCCTTCCTGCCGCCCAAATCAGAACAAGCACGGCCAAACCACAACAACACATACAGACATCAGGGCCAGCTGCATGAAGAAGCCATGAGGATCAAGGGACTCAGCGTTTGGAAGGCCTGGGGTACAGCTATTATTTGAGGTTGGTTGCAGAACATGCTGCACAGCTGCTGCTAGCATCAAATACAGCATAAAAGTGAGTAGTTAACACTTTATTATAGATTCCGGTTTTGGGGTTGGTTCTTTTGGGGTTTTTTTTTGTTTTTCTGGGAGGTTACCTTAGCTGTGCTTGTGCCGTCAGCAGATGCAGTATTTAAGACCTCAAACAAGATCTCTCCATCAGCCTGGCCTCACTTGACATTGCACGATTACGTTGATTCAGTCCTGTTCCCCATCACCTACCTGTAGCAGCTCTTTCGCAGAACCTCTCTTTTCCACGTCCATTTCAAGACAGCGGTTTAAGAAGTCTCGGAATATGGGTGAAAGCTTTTCCGGATTCTGCAGTTCTGGAGTCCCATTAGTAGCAATGAGATACAGAGCCTAAAGGAAAAATAAGCAGGAAAGAAACAGGAGGTTATGAAGGTTAGATTCCATCTCTGGATTACAGAGACACTCATTTTTCCTCTCCCTCCCTCTAGTTCAATGGGGAGGAAAAAAACCCCACCTTATCAGGGTGACTAATCAACGCTTAAGTTTTAGCAAACAGAATTGCTGCCAGCCCTATTTTGATGTGGATAGGATCCAATCCTTTATTGTTTCACCCTCGTAATCTCGGTTTGGATCCTGCAGCCCTCTCAAGAGACTAGGAGGACAAAAACAACATTCCAGACTGTGTTTACACAGGGAAGTTAACTGGCACGACTCTACCAGCGCTAGACTCCTGCAATAACTCTATTCTCATGGGAAGGCACCCCTGAATAAATAGGAGATGATGTTCTGTCAGTACTTTGCCTGAGTGCAGGGCCTAAAAAGTCAATACAATGAAGATGCAGTTGGCTCCTTGCAAAAGATGTCCAGCAGACCCTCAAGTAGTTTTTAACATCCTGCAGAAACAAGCAGTTTCGCTACTGCTTGGGGATGAAGCCTTCACACACACCTGCCTGTGAGAACCAAGGAAACCCAGAATTCACTCATTTCGGGATTTCACACAATAAATTTCCTGGATGGCTTTTCAAAGGAACCAGAGCCTTTTTAACATGCAGGCCCTTTGAGCACATCACTCAGCACATCCCATGGGAGCAGTTCGATAGCCTGGGAATTGGCACAAGTTGAGTTAAATGAGGCCAAAGTACTGTTACTTAACCACTCTCCTTCAACTCAACACTCAGTTTCTTTCCTTTCACTCTTCTTTCCCAAAAATCACCTCCAGTGCAAGAGATGGAGACAAAGGTTAAATAGAATTTTTCTAGATGTCCTCATCCTAGGAGGCTGAGGGAGAAGACATAAACCTGGCTTATATTATGAGTAGTTACGTTCCTACAAACTGAGAGCATTTCCCCTTTCATTGAAAATTAAACAAGGGGAAGACATCAGGAGGCTTAAGCTGTCTAAAAGTTTATTAAGCTTGTCGCTTTATTTGGAGCATACAAGGAGGAACCACCCACCAGTAGGAAAAAGCTCCGTTTATATAATAGTAACATGACACATTTTTGAACTTAAGAACTCTCCCCCACTCACAGGGAACAAGGATTGAAGAAGTCAGCTGCTCTGGTGCCAGCAGGTACTCTTTCTGACTAGGTCAGGCTGGGTGGAGAATGGATGGAGAGCAGCCCTGAGGAGAAGGACTTGGGAGTGCTGGTGGATGAGAAGCTCAACATGAGCCGGCAACGTGCGCTCACATCCCAGAAACCAACGGCATCCTGGGCGGCATCCCCAGCAGCGTGGGCAGCAGGGCGAGGGAGGGGATTCTGCCCCTCTGCTCCGCTCTGGTGAGACCCCACCTGCAGCACTGCGTCCAGCTCTGGAGCCCCCAACATCAGAAGGACGTGGACCAGTTGGAGAGGGTCCAGAGGAGGCCACGCAGATGATGAGAGGGCTGGAGCACCTCTCCTGTCCCTTCCAACCCTAAGCATTCTATGATTCTATGATTTGACTCATCAGAGCTGACCAAAAGGTCTGCACAGGAAGAACCCACATCTCTGCTACCCAGAGCAAACTACAGCTTTTAACTAAAACTATCTCAATCTTCTCACTATGACATCTAAGCAGACACGGGGCTGCAGGTGGTGAAACCGCACTGGAGGATTTGCCTGCCTCCTTTAGAGCCCAGTTTAACCAGCAGGTACAGCAAAGACTCAAGGGCAAAAGACACTAGCTTACTCTCAGCGGGTTCTCGTTGAGGTAGGGGGGCTCTCCTTCAATCATCTCGATGGCCATTATCCCCAGCGACCAGATATCCACTTTGGGCCCATACGCTTTCCGCGTCACCACTTCAGGTGCCATCCAGTACGGGGTTCCCACCATGGTGCTGCGTTTGCTCTGCTCAGGAGTGATCTGGGCACAGAAGCCGAAGTCAGCTGGAAAATTAAAGAGGGAGGGAAAGAAACAGACTTAGAACTCAGCACATTTCTCCAAAAGCAACGTTCACTGACGCCACAGCTGCCATACACGTTACCCTGCTGCGTTGCTGATGCAACCGTGAAAAGAGGGGTGGTTTTGTGGCTAACAGAGAAGATGGTGTTGAGAAGCAAGCTTCTAAATCTGACTCACTGAGGCCAGGAGGATTACAGAGCTGCTGACCTGTCTGTGTGAACGATGGGGATCAGTAAATAACCACATATGCATGTTGAGACACTTGACTGTGCTTGCAGCATTATTCAGCTGTAATACACTGTGTAATATACGGTCTAAAGACTGTTCCTGGGCATGTGAAAATAGAAATTAACACACAGTCTGATCTAGATACACTTCCCAACCCACATACTGTATTGCCTGGTGATATTTTCAGTCCCAGAGACAGTACTTCTCCAGTAGATCATCTCTCAAACACAATTTGCTTTACAGAGCAAAAACCATTCAGAATAAATGTAAAAGGACTTAAATTTATACTGATTATTTTCTTCAAATAGGCAGAAAGATGGAGAGCCTTCACAGAGATTGTTGGGTCCTATACCTTATTTGTATCTGACTTACCAAAAGAAAACTAATTCTGTTCTTGTGAGCCCAGCAGAATGAACACAGCAAGGTGCACTGCCCATCCTGACCCCCTGTGGCACCGTGGGTCTAATTTTAGGCAGAATGATGAAAATTAAACGGATCCCTAGCTGAGTTTCCATCAAGGGTAACAACCAGGAAAGGTACATATGGTTCATACACAGAGCAAATTTCCAGCAGAGCCAATAAGCAGCTCAGCTCCAGAAGGTTACTGCATCCTATCCACAGGGACTTTTCTAACTTTAAACTCCAGCCCGGTACCTGCACGCTGTGCTCAGAGAAGTTATTCTGTCAGAACAGAGCCCTTTGGCCCTGACGAGCTATTCGTAGCTAACACTCCTGAGATTAGTCTGTACCAAAGTACAGCTTTAGCCTAAAAAGCAATTATGTGCAAAAAAAAAACCCCCACCTTCTTACTCAGCATATCTGCGCTGTGTGAATTTTGAGTCATATCTGCTGTCACTGCCGACAAAAATAGACTTATTTATGCCTGGTGGGATCTAGCCAAGAGAACTGAGAGGGAGAGAAAGGAAGCACAATTCTGTTAAAGCTATAGGTGGAAGAGAATCATTCACTCCTTTCCAGACTTATCTCTGCACGGACAATGACAAGCACAACCGCTACCTTAGCGCCCGAGGGGCAGAACAGTCTCAAGGTCTTCATCACCGGTGATAACGCAAGGAGGAAACGACATTTAGAGTCCAGCCTGGGCTGGCGTTGTAAGACTAAATATTTTCTAGCTACAGTTTTCAATACTCCCTCTTCTCCCCCTGTCCCCCAAGAACCTGCAGTGTTTTCCAGACTGAAGAGAGCGCTCACAAGTAAAGACTTCTGGCCCTACACCTTCAAACTCAACTTTCTAGACTGAAGTAGCATCAAAATACTGTTATTTTAGTCCACAAAACCAGATGGTCCAAAGCTAAACGAACCCCAAATCTCACTTTGAATCTGCTATCACAGAATCATAGAATAGTGTAGGTTGGAAGGGACCTTCAAAGGCCATCCAGTCCAACCCCCCTGCAAGGAGCAGGGACATCTCTAACCATATCAGGTTGCTCACAGCCCCGTCCAACCTGGCCTTGAACATTTCTAGGGATGGGGCATCCACCACCTCTCTGGGCAACCTGGGCCAGTGCTCTACAACCCTCAGTGTAAAAAATTTTTTCCCAATATCTAATCTAAATCTACCTCCCCCTATTTCCTCCATTAAAACCAGTGCCTCAAAAATACCTACAGGAGTATTTCTACAGTCTCTTCATTGTCATAGCATCAAGCATCTCAAACACCCATCTCCCCAACGGGCCTGGCCCGTAGCATATAGCAAGCTTGGGTTGATAACTCAAGTCATCACCTCACATACTTAGTTTGACAGAGCCATCCATTCCCAGCAGGATGTTGTCACTCTTGATGTCTCTGTGAATAACTTGATTTGAATGGAGGAATTCCAGAGCTTGGAGACACTGAAAAAAAAAAAAAAAAAAAAATTGAGACATTCTGACTGTGCATGAAATTATTCCCCAATCACAATTAGCCAACTAGTGGACTCTATCAACGTGCATTTTTGAGTAGCAAGGGCTTAGTGTCTTAGAATCTTTCCTACACAGAGATATCCCACTGAGATCAGCAGGTCCTAGGAGGACAGGTTGGTCCCAAAAGACCTGGAGAACAGGCATAACCAAGAGGATTCCAGCTCCATTTTGCACTCCAGTCCTCCCTCTAAGGCAAAACATATTAGGCTTGCATTAGGATTGTATGCTGCAACCTCCCAGACAAAATCCATCCTCTGAAAGAAAGTCTGTTGTGTTACAGAAGCTGGAGACAGCTATTCCCACGGAGCCAGCAACAGGTCGTGGAAAGCCCGTGTCCCCTTCCCAATCCCAGCTCCCTCCGAGCGCGAGTGCTGCTTTACCTCTCGGCACACAGCCGCGATTTGTCCTTCATCCATGCAGGTCTCTGTCACGACATCTGTCAGGGAGCCTCCTGCCAAGTATTCCATGACCACCCAGAGCTCTTCTCCTACGAGGTAACTGAAAAGCCAAAAGCAGATTTTAAAATCAACGAGTATGAGCATGCCACCGTTTACCTGGCCAGAATGTACTGAGTTTTTAAGTTGTCTTAGAAATGCAGGGAAATCATGAGGCTTCAGCAGCGTATTTAACAGTACTGGGGCACCAGGTACTCGTGGTACTTTCTGTACACGGAAGGATCTGATCATTAAAGTCAAGAAAAGAGACAATGGGAGAGGGGGCTATGAGTTTCCTGGTCATGGAAGCAAGGCTGAATTTCTCTGCCATGGAAAGGGCCCAGAATAAGATGGAGACCCAGCCTTAAAATTTCTGCTGCTGCTGGGAGAGAAGGGGGAGAGCTACTAGTCAAGGACGAGGTCCAAACATGCAACCACTATTTGGCACACAGCATGGCTTTTGAGGGCTCTTGCATCAGAAGAGTTGGCTGGGGGCTGCTTTGCCACCACTGGCAGCCTGCTGTCCTAAGTAACTAGGCCCAGGGACAGTCCTGAGTGACACAATGGATGGTTGCTTATGAACAGCAGAGAAAGAACACCTTTTTTTTTAAGCACCACGTGTTTGAAAATCACCTCAATCTTTTTATGGTACCAAACCAGTTTGAGATTTTGTCTGAAAAATTCCGAACCGTTCATAAGGGCACACGAGGACATCTTGCTGGATACCATAGCAATATTAAATACTTAAAATAAAAAAGGAAAGCCCAAAAGGGCAGGTCTTGTCCAAAAAGGCCTGTAGAAAGAAGAGGAGGAGACATTCTCAGCCATTTGGGATATTCTTTTCTGCTGGGAGTGTGTGTGCTCATGTCTAGAAGCAGAAGACCTGAGACGAAGACTTCAGCATTAACTCATTTTAAAAAAACAAACAACAAACCCAAACCATCAACCACTTCTGCCTTTTTGGGCCCATCTGGAAAAACATCAACACAATCTTCCATAACAGATCCATCAGGATGACACATTTCTGAAGGAAGGAACCATCAGCTTGAAAACTTGAAAATCCACCTTCTCAGTCCATCCTCTATTTTTAAAGTGAATGGACAGACAAATCAAGAGAGAGGGCAGAGAATATAACTAAAAGCTTTTGCTGGCATTAGAGTTCATCAAGTAGACGTTTGCTTTGCTCTGAAGCACTGATCCTGCTGAAGAGTGAATTTGTTAGGAGTCAACGTCAAAAAGCAGGAGAGGTTCTAGGGAACAATGAGCTAGAAAGCAACAGTGAACGAGAAAGAAGTTATTAAGCCAAACTAAGCATGGAAAGCAGACAGAGATAAGTGAGGTATCACAGGAGTGGGCAGGAGGTATGTTTTGACCCCAAAAGGACACACTGCCAACACCTGAACGATGGAAAACACCCCTCCAAAATAGGAACTACATCTTATCAGCACCCTCTCAACAAATCAGTGTCACCCTGGACATCACAATGCTTCCCCTCCTTGCCAACAGCACCCTCTGCAGCCCAAATCCACCTGACTGTAAGGACAGGGGCAGAACGGGCTCCACCGCTCCTGCGTGACAATGTCAGGTTGCACATGCTGGGAGCAAGCTGGTATCTCTCCGCAGCCAAAAGGGATGGCACGAGCCAAGAACCACACTGTGAACCAAAGCTGTGCCATGAGAAGCTCATGGCACGTGCCAAGACCCAGGCACCTCAATAATTGATAGATGTGATGTAACACACAAAGGGGTGGAATTAACGGTGGCTCCTGGGCAGCTGCCGCCAAGCAAATGTCATTTCAGAAGACTGGGTGACGCCGTCTTGGGGATCTTTCCACTCTCTTGCTGCAGCAAAGGCCAGTTTTAGTCCCTGAGCTGCCTGCTGTAGATGTGCCTCAAAACCACTCTCTCAGCAGCTCCGAAGTCCACCTACGTGCTGTTCTCCATGTGATGTCAGGCATAGCATGCTGTAGCACCTTGTCATCCATAGTCACCTTCCAAATCAAGGCTGGCAGTAAAAACAAGCTGGTAAAAGGCTTTGAGGATGAAGGAGGTGGTCTACAGCTTTCTCTTCATCCATCTGCAAGAGCAGGTAGTGTCTGCTCCTGTAAGATCTTCCTCAGCTTCCATTTAGGTACCTTAGGAAGGTGTCCACCAAACCCTTCCTATCACAAACACAGGCCAGCCAGTCATAGTCCTTTTTTATTGAGAAAATTTGGTCTTGCTCAGAAGAATAAGATCATTCACTACAGATTTATGCACCAGTAATGTGCCTCCAACATGCAAACATCAAGTTAGACTGGAAAGAAACCAGTCTTTTCTTGTAGCATGACTGTCATACATCTTCAGCTTTATTCATTGACCTTCCAGTCCTGGTTGAGTTTGGGGCTGGGGTGAAGGTAACTGCCTCTTAAAGTGAGGATTTGTGGGGTTTATTAGGCTAAGGAGAGTTCTTCAGAAAGGATGAAACCAAAGGGCAGGAGTTTGCTTTGCCTAACACTGGGCATCTGACGTCTGTGTTTAGATTACAAGCAGGGCTCCAAGAGTCTCGTTCACACAGCAAAAGAAACTGGCACCTCCAGAAGGTAACTCAGCACAAGCTGCTGCATGTCTGAAAACAGTGATGCTAGTTTTCCCGTGCAGAGACGGATGTTTCTAAATTCAGCTCCTAAGTGCAGATGAATTAGGCCATGTCACTACCCTGAATGTCACAGCACACCTCCGTGCAACGCTGACCGCTTACACTGCCGCAGAAAAGCTGTCTGAAGCACAAATGCACTATTTGCACAGCGACATTTGGGGGGAGAGTAAATCAGCCAGACCTCTTAACCACGAGCAAGGAGGCCACGCAGGCAAGAGAGAATAAAGCACAGGAAACCCTTGCATAAAGGCAGGAGCATAGGCAAAGAGAAGCAAGAGATCTGGTTTATACCGATGACTATCTTGCAGCTCCCATTCTGCTCTGGTGAGACCCCACCCGCATCCAGTTCTGGAGCCCCCAACATCAGAAGGGCATGGACCAGTCGGAGAAGGTCCAGAGGAGGCCACGAAGATGATGAGATGGCTGGAGCACCTATCCTATGAGGACAGGCTGAAAGAGTTGGGGCTGTTCAGCCTGGAGAAGAGGAGGCTCTGGGGAGACCTGAGAGCGGCCTTCCGGTGCCTAAAGGGGCCTACAGGAAAGACGGGCAGAGACTCTTCAGCAGGGCCTGTTGTGACAGGACAAGGGGTAACAGTTTCAAGATAGAGGGATGGAGATTTAGATTAGATATTAGTAAAACATTTTTTACAATGAGGGTGGTGGAACAGTGGCCCAGGTTGCCCAGAGAGGTGGTGGATGCCCCATAGAATCATAGAATGGTTAGGGTTGGAAGGGACCTTCAAAGGTCATCTAGTCCAACCCCCCTGCAAGGAGCAGGGACATCCCCCACTAGATCAGGTTGCTCAGAGCCCCATCCAGCCTGGCCTTGAATGTTTCCAGGGATGGGGCATCCACCACCTCTCTGGGCAACCTGTTCCAGTGATCTACAACTCTCATGGCCAGGTTGGCCGGGGCTCTGAGCAATCTGATCTGGTTGGAGATGTCCCTGCTCCTTGCAGGGGGGTTGGACTGGATGGCCTTTGAAGGTCCCTTCCAACCCAAACCATTCTATGAGTCTATGATTAGGGACTCAGAAGGGGAGACACTGTCAAAAACAGAACCAAAAAAAGAAAGCAGGTCCCACAGTGGCAAGCGCGTCCTTCCTCACACTTCGTTTTGCCACAGCAGTAGGCAGAAGCCAGCAAGTGGCATTTAAATATCGGCTTCATTCAGCACTCAGGAAGCAAACAGGCACATTATGCCGGGCAGGAGGGACGCAGCTCCCCAGCAACAGGATCCTGCAGCTGTAAAGCTGAAATGGCACAATAGGCACAAGAACCCCCACGTTCGTCCCAGTTGCCGCTCTGTCCATTTGCGCCGCTCAAACAAAAGCTAATCCCTCTGAAAAAGATTAGTGAGAGCAAGTGGAGGACAAAAGCAGCAGCTTTTGTTGCTGGAAGTCTGAACAAGACAGCAGGACGTGCAGCTGCCCTACAGCTGGGATGGACTGGCTAGACAAGGCAAGTGCATGTACTCAGTGATGCTCTCTCAAATGGGAAGAACGTCTCTCTCAAATGGGAAGAACGTCTCTCAAATAGTTTTCGCCAAAACGAAGCCTCTAACCAGCCAGAAGAAATAAACAGTTTCAGTCCAGATGCAATTCTTAACTCTTCTTTACCACTTGTTTCATTTCATGCAGGTAATATCCTTCTGCTCTTGGTAAGGGTGTCTGTCCAGCATCACTTCCCAGCGTACGCATCCCCTTCCACAAAATTTCAGGAGCAGACTTTTCGTCCCTTCAACACAGCAGCTCTTTACAGCTCTGCACAGGACACAGCACTGTGTAAATTCAGCATCAAAACTGATGCTGCCGCGTAAGGGAAGTACTTTTTTTGGCTAAGACATTAAAAGTCTGTTAAAGAAACCTGTTAAAAGAAACAGCTGATAAGATTTTTATAAGCATGCAGAGCAAAGAAGTGTGCAAATAATATCTCAGATTTCCAAGAGAGATTCCAGGTCCCTCCATTGCATCTTCAAAAAAATGAGCTGCCAAGATTAAAGCCTGCAGTTCACCCTAGCTAGGCACTCCTTACCCTACAATAAGCCAAACCTGTAGCTCGTCAGGTCCGCTGGATTCCGGTGTGAGTGCAGCAGACTGAAAATCCTGCTGCAGCTCGGCTGGAACCAGCTACATCTTTAACATATGGTGAACAGGCTGCCCAAGGAAGTGGTGGAGTCGCCATCCCTGGAGGTGTTCAAAGAACGTGTAGATGTGGCACTCCATGACACGGTTTAGTGGACATGGTGGTGTTAGGTTGATAGTTGGACTTGATGATCTTGGAGGTCTCTTCCAACCTTAAGATTCTATGATTCTATGAATGACACAGGCTCCACACAATGCACCAATGTTAAGCTGACGGTGCATTCAAGCCACCACGCAATGCTTTTGCCAATGATGACAATTTGTGACTGTTTCCTGGAATTCCAACAGGGGAGATGCAAGAATTTCTCGCACTTTCAAAGGCAGCTCCCTACCCCCAAAGAAGCACATTTACCAGTTGCTGTTTCTGAAGCAGCCAACCTCCAAACAGCTGATGATGACAGCACTGCCACCATCACCCTTACGTCGAGCGTTAACATCCTGCAGAGAAGAGCGCTCTCAGCCATGTTTGTTTGCAGACTTGGGCATTTTACTGCCCTGAGCTATCGCAATCACAATTTTCACAGCTACGCACTTTTATTTTAAAACCAGTTTACACTCAGCACACCAGCCCCTGTGCTGCTTACTTCTGCTCTGTTATTGTCCCAGTCCAAGTCAACCATTGTCAACCAGGCCAAGTGCAAGGTCCTGCACCTGGGTCGTGGCAATCCCAGGCACAAATACAGGCTGGGCGGGGAATGGATCGAGAGCAGCCCTGAGGAGAAGGACTTGGGAGTGCTGGTGGATGAGAAGCTCAACACGAGCCGGCAATGCGCCCTTGCGGCCCAGAAGGCCAACCGCATCCTGGGCTGCATCAAGAGGAGCGTGGCCAGCAGGTCGAGGGAGG
>JAAGAY010139728.1:0-14140 GCA_011801015.1 Ardeotis arabs
GGGGTGCTTTGCTGGGTTTAGGTGGAGGCTTCGGATAGAGCTGACTGTCTGATCCTCTAAGAGCTTCCCCTACTTGTGACTCAGAGGTGACTTTCTGAAAAACTGTGGGGCTTAGAGAAGGTTCACTGCCTGTTCTAAATGCAGGAGAGCTTGGACAGGAGTCTGCATCTGCTTCAGGTAATCGAGATGGATGTCTTGAACCTGCAGGAGGAAATGGTAATTTAGAAGACCAAAACATACGCAATTCCTTGTGCCTATCCCAGGTTTCATCTCTTAATACCCTTTCTGGAGGAAAATATTGTCAGATCATGTCAATTATTTCACTGACAAAATTGTATATGAAATTATATTTTGAAGAATGACCTAGCCAGCAAATTTCATTCACTTGCTGATCCTCCTCAGATCTAATACACAGAACAGCTGCACCATAATATTATTCTGTGGTAACGCTGACAATAATTCCAGTCCCTGCTGCATACATAGGCTATACTGTCAGAGCTGGATGGTCTCCATGGCTTGGAATAGGAGGTTTCTTTGTAACCTGATCTAGGCTATAAAAACAGAAACTTCCAGCCACATCACATAAAAGATGAGTCATTTCTGAGAATGACAAGTTTGAGATTGAAGACAAGCTTCCCAAAGTCAAGCCTGAACCTGCAATAAGGTATGGAAGGAATGAATTTCAGGGATGCGAGCATCTTTTTGCTAAACAGTAGCTCATTTGAAGAGCTGGAGAAACACATCCATATACTTCCATGCATTTATGCCTCATCTTGTACTCACTGCATATACAAACCTTGGGATCCAGTATAGGACTGAACCCTTTATCTCACGTTCCCAGTCTCCAGATCTTGGTGCATTTGCTGGTAGCTACAGCAAAGTGGCCAGTTGCATCATGTGGGCCTTACTACTTGTTTCCAGCTGGCTCTCCAGTTATGCAGACAAGATCTGCAAATTGCAGTATGACACCAGAACCTGCTTGGAGGACCCCATGACAAAATGCACAGCCGTACCCTTCAGGTTAACTGTTCTTGTACCAAAAGAAGAGTTTTTGCAGCCACAAATTGGAATAAGATAATCAATTCAATTACAGAGGGACAGAAACTTGTTTTATCAATGTCTGTCCATCCCACTGTTAAACACAGGAGCACACTCTTTCTATCAAAATACAGTCTCACTATTCATATACTTAATATTATCTCTGTCTTGAGAAACCTTTCCACAACAGGCACTATAAATTTTAACAGTTACTGTATTCAAAATGACTAGCAGCTTTGAAAGTCAAACAGTAGAATTTGTCCACGTGGGAACAGACGCATCACTGCAAGCTTTCTTACACAGTATGTTAGTGTGGAAACAATTGCTCAAACCTCTGAAGAATCTGAGAAAGAAAAAGCCACGATCGACAACTGACAAGTGCTGGTACACTTTTATCAGTGGAGGAAGACAATGGCAGTGGTCATGGAACCAGACATCAGCAAAGGTGTTAAAAGGAATGAAAAGCAAAAGGGATGGGAGGGAGGGAGATCTGAGAGAGACCGAAGGACAGAACTGAGTACAAGAGCCATGGCAGTGCTTTTCTCCTGGTGAGGAACACTACTACATCTGCATACTTTACCCTGAGAAAAAGCAGTTACCAGAATTTCCATGAAACATCGCTTCTACCTAATAGAGCTCTGTCAGAATGACACGAGTTAAACAAGTCAGTTCTTGTAAAGCACAAGTGCAGAAAGGTAATGTTGTCCAAAAGGATATTAATGCCAACTGTAGCTGTCTTTTTTGGTGTGGAAGCCTGCTGACTTCAGTGCTAATGTACTAGTTGGTGCATTGTAAATAAAAAAAAAAAAAACAAAAACCAAACGAATATTCCAATGACTTAAAGAGCAAGCAGTATGCTAACACTTGGCCATTAAATACAACTGTATGTACAGTACTCACACACTCAAGAGTCTCACTTTGGTCTGAAGTGTAACGGACCACCTGGGCACACACAGATTCTAAGTGTGAAACATTTACTTACAAAACATACCTATCAGCAGATAGCTCTCTGACTGGTGAGCCTTTAGGGGGAATCTTTTGTCCAGAACATGATCCAAACTAGCTGGCTGGCTACCACTTTTTTCCTTGTTTCTAGGGTAAACAAAAATGCAAACAAAACCATATCAATATATCCAACACTCTTAACATACAAAGCCAATTGCTAGAATATATCATAACCAGGGCAAGGATCATTAGCTTTCTGCTTGGGCAGCTTATAAGAATAAAAGGTACTTCATGTTGGTGTGGTAGCAATGAAATGGGCTGTAACATGTATGACCCTGCAGCATTTGTAGAAGGTGTTACTTTAAATGTTGAGACTATTTAATGGAACATTTGATTTGGACACTGATTATACCATACTTGGTATTTTTATGGTGGAAGTCAAATATGGAAAAAACAGACTTATCTGGAGCAGCAGCAAGATTTTGTTTTAATCTTTTGTCTTATACTAGTCAAGATTTGCTAAGTCACTGAAGAACGAGTTGCACTGCTGTTGTGCTTCCAGAGTCTACATTTTGCTCTTGCTCTGTGGATTTCAAATGAATTTTCTCTTCCCTCTCCCCAGTATGCATCAACTTGCAAACTGAGAACCAGAACCAAAGCCATGACCATCTTTAAGCAGCTAGTCCCTTTGGAACTGCAGACATCCATCTTGTTTTTCCAAAGATATTTTCAGAATCTTATTATTGCACTAATTTACCAGTCCGCTAGAATTACTTTCTTTTGCTAGGCTAATCAAACGGCATTCAGGAAGCACTATTTCACTATTGTAATGGAGATATCAGGGGTAAGAGCCTCCTTATAAACCTGGGGCATGCTCTGGGTCACATGATTAGTGAAGACTGTGTGCAGCCTTGCCACTTACATCATGGCTTCATCCATCCCCACTTATTTTACCTCCTTAATGTAGCTTCAGTTTTCTAAAGATCAAGCCCCATAACCACAAAGTAGTTAGCATCTTCTTAACAATGTCAGAAAGTTTCAAAAATCAGGCCCTAAAAAATCCTTTGCTAAAAATTAGCAAACTCTCACACCTAGTCTTCCATCTAAAATCAAAGTGAAAATTCACATCACCTACAGCAGGAGCTGATAGAGTTACCTCATTTCCCTCCATAAGAACAGCAAAATTAAAGTACCTCAAAAGATTTCCTCTGAGTATGCTCTGCTCCGGGGATTGCATGCTGGATATACCGAGACTTAGCCTTTTTGCAGTTTCAGTTTTTCCTTCAGGGATACTTGGCTCTTTTTGTTGGACTGGAGTTACACCATACTTTTCTTGCAGACACCTGAGAGGCACGGTCCTGTTGATAGGCTGAAAAATAATTGCTCCGCTCTGCTTTGATATTGGTGTGCGATTCCCAACATAGTATCTAACTAAGCCAGGGATACTGTCAAAACTTTCCAGTTCAAACTGATACTGAACACGGCAGTAGGCTTCATTGAGTCTTAGAACTGTTCTGTTGATTTTAAAATGCTGAGAGGTATTTTTCCACTGACAGGTAAGAACAAAGTTCCCAGGACTGGACAGAGAATCCCTAATCAGAAAATCTCCATCTCTCTGAACTAGGCCTTCTGCCACCTTTGAGGAAAAAGAATTATATTAAAAAAAATACTTTCAGAATCAGAAAACAAGTAATCAACACATCGCAACAAAATATTGTTAAACATAGGACTTAATTTTGCTGCTCTTGGAGGACAGACAAAGCTAGAAATACAAAGCAAAGCATGAAGTGTGATAGAAGAATGATGTCTCCAATCCTAAAATTAAGAGTTCATCTCACAGCAGAGATCTGCAGGGGCTTCTTGGAAAATGCCCAGCAGCCAGAAGCAAAGGGTCCACTTTTGCATATATATTTCCTTCCAGTTTGCTAACAGAAAATATGGCAAGAAAGGAAAGCAATGACTCAGGCTTTTTGAGTTTAAAGTACCTGAATAGACAATCACACTGAAGCTTATAAGATAGGACCCCAGAAATTATCCTTTCTTTACTACCTTAAGTGACAGAGGCTTTCATCTTTTATTCTTTGTGAATACTGCATAGTACTAGAAAAAGTCAGAAAAATCCTGGGTTTCTGTTTTGAGTCAGTCCTTTCATGTGATAAGATTAACTGGTAGATGCATATTTTAAGTGCAGTGTATGTGGCTGCTGTGCCTGCTCTCCTCATTCGGGTGAAGGGCAGCAGGCAGCTCCCAGCTCTGGCGAGAGCCGGGTACGCACAGGAGGGAGGCCCGCAGGGGGAGCTCCAGGTGCTCTGGGAACCTGAGCTCCAGCCCAACCACAGCTTTAACATATTTTAACTACGATTGTGAGGATCAAGATTAAGTTATTACGTAGATTTTGTAGTGGGGTTTTGGTTTTTTTTTTCCCTTCCTCAAACTCCAAGTGCAAGAAAGAAAATTATCAAGAACATTTAAACTTTGATTAAGAATACTGAACCAAATTAATGTCCATGTATCTGAAAAATATGTGGGGATAGTAGTCTCATATAAAGCTTAAATTCCATTTCCGCCTTTATTCAGCGCGCATAAATCCTGACATACCTGTACTTTCCACCAGTGCCTGACTTGAATCCTTTCTCAGCCTCATTTTATGCCAAGCTGTGATAAATACCATAGCTTTTACATGAATAAGCATTATGTTTCTACTAAATTAATGCAGATACCAGAGATGTGTACTTTAGTGCAATTCTGCTTGTCTATAAAAGCTCAAAGCACATTTGGCAAAGCAAAGACCACGTACCTGCCGAGGAATTAGTCCATGGTACCAGGCATGGCTACGCAAGTCTTCACTACTTAGCTGCAGTTCTTCCTCTAACTCCTTCTTCAGTTTTTCTGGGCTGTTGTCCATAACTTGCCTCTCCCTAGAAAACTGCAATAAAAGATTAAAAGCTTCAACTGTGCCAAGTTTAGTGATTAACATTTTACCTGGGTTATAACTTCGATCACATGATCTGCACTAGCCACTGGAATGCAGGTGCTGCTTTTAGCAGGCTGGCTTGGCTTCACTCTCTGGACTGTATTTGCAAAACCGAGCATTCAGTGAGACAACATGTGATTGTTACACACTGCACAGAACAGAGCAAAGTGTTCTGCCTGTACGCCAAGTTAATAATGACACACCTACAAAGTCACTTCTCTTACTTCCTCTTCCCAATAAGAATTCTAACTATATCCCAAAAAACGGAGTGGGACCGAAATGCTCTGCTCCAATATTCTTCCTCCTGTTTAAACGCCTGTTTTAAATTCAGATTCTTCCCCCCTCCCCATCCCCCTTGAACCCATCCAATTAAGAACATTCCAAATGCATCAAAGGCAGGGTAACCTGGACATACATAGTTGTTCAGTATTTCTGCTGCACTGAATAAATGTTTGCCAAAGTAAATTTTCAACCTTAAAGGGCTTACTTCTAATGGCCATTAAATCTCCATGTACAAGATGTTCCCTTCTTAAGGGAAAAGAGATCTTGTTACCCCTTAGCACAAAAAAGCATGAGATCCACTTGGAGATATCTGCATCACCACTATACAACTACTGTAAGATTTTCTGGAAAATCCCAGTCTTCATCTCTTCTTGGAGCACAGCTTCCATGCTGGACCACTCTGGCTCCTTAGTCCTTCCTGTGGATGTAGTGTTGCTAACAAAGTAAGGAGCAGTGTCTTCTCTAGAGAGTTGTCATGTACTCTTTCATAAGCACTCAGTGGAGGGAAGTTCTTTGGATTTCATTACATTTGCCAAGGGCTGGGGACTCCAGCCCATCTTTACTGTCGCTGAAGAGTTTCAAAAGGCTAAGATACCCAAGAGAAACAGGTTCCCTACAGGGAACATGTTCTACATTGATCAAAGAATCGGAGTATACCCTCTCTCAAAAGAAAGCACATTTTTAAAAAGAGAGAGGGGAGAGAGAGAGAGAGGGGTCTCCAGCTGAAAAGCAGAATAAAATGCAACATTTTTCCCCAGTGCATTATGGATTTTTGTCTTAGCTCTGGATAGGAGCCAAAGCTCACACACTGATGTAAACATGCAACGCATGTATCATTTTAAAAAGAACTGGGAATGCTCACCCACCAATCCTCCTCTTTCCATGAACACTGCTCTCTCTAGCATTTTCTTCTTCATATAGAATATGCACAGCTCCTAACAGTGGGAGCAGGTGGCACATATTTAGCACTTCTTTCAACAATCCTCCCTGCAGTTTCAAGCAGACTGAATTACAACAGATTACTAGACAGCAGATTTTTGGTGGAATAATGCCAGAAGAGGCATCCTACTGCCAAGACTATTTAAACATGCTGGGAGCCCACAGAAATTCTGAGATAAATTCTCTTCTTCTCTCTGCTTTTCTCAGAGAAAACTAAGGCTTCTCCTAGACAAACACAAATGACCATAGTAGCTTATACAGGAAGGCAACAGGTAAAGACAATCTGGTAAAGAACCACGTTTCGCCTCAGTTTTGATTCTGTGAACCATAACAGGGTGGTATTTACCCATAGAAATGTGGTTCAAAATGGACAATCATTTTCAACAATCAAATCCTTTGTGCTTTTGTACAGTCAAGGTCTTTCACCAACTCCTCCCAAGCTTTACGAGAAGAAAGGTCCGTGCAGGAACAAATCATGCCACAAAAAAAAAAAAAAAAAAAAAAAAAAAAAAAAAAAAGACCTTCACTGCAAGCACTCTTTCATAAAACCAGGTACAACGTGAAGAGATTATGTTACTGGGTGCAGAAAGAGTCACAGAAGAGGTTTGGTGAGGACTCAAGTCTAAAAGCATATCGAAGTATCAAAATATAGTGAAGTAAGGCCAACACCCCCCCACCCCCCAAAACTCTGTGACCTATCAGACTAACATAGCTAAGGGGCTAGTGGCACATGCCTGCCACCTTTATTTCCCAACTCAAATGGCTGGGTACAATTTAAAGCTGACTGGCATTGATTTCAGAATTAACAGTTAACCATTTCACTGCCACATCTTATAGAACGATAGCAAGTATTATAGTATTTGCATAAGGTGACAGTAGAGTGAAGAGCACACAAACTGAGACCAGACTTTTCAAGAGTACTTTTCCCCTGACCATGCAATTAAGTGGCTGGAGAACTTCTGAAGTATCCCCTCTGATCTAAACAACAGCGTTCAGCTGTAATGGTATACAAATCTTTTACACTCACAGCTGTGTATTTTGCAGACCTTCTGAAAGGAACTACTACTTTTATGTCAACTGTATTTAAGTTTTTGAAAGATGCTTTTGACTGAATAGAGATTTTAAAAAACTCAAAACTACAGTACAAACTGTTACCATCATTCCAAAAGCACCTCACTGTACCTCAGTGGTAGGCAAAGCTACTGTAAATTGAACAGACTACAGCATAGAAATGTAATAACTGAATTTGCTTAGGAGAGCTAGATTCTTAACCAACAAAATGAGCTAAAGGTCTTTGTATGTGGACTAGTTTTATCCATTGTACTGACACAAATTATCTTAAAAAAACAGACTAATCAAGTTACAGATACACATGAATTACAAATACAGCAGAGAAACCTATAATTTCTTCTGGTGGTTAAACGGATTTTTCACTACTCGAATGAACATAGAGACACATACTACACTTGAATTACATCTAGCAACACAATAAGAAAAAACATTTAAGGAATCCAAACCAACTAAATTGTTAACGTTCATGATTATTGGTTTGTTAAAAATTCTCTCCACCATGGTCTACCATGCCGCCATACTCTGATTGCCAGAGGTCAAACGTCTCCTGAGATGAAGCAAATATGCTTAAACAACCCTTATGTAACTCTGAACTTAGTGGAAGAACTCCTGTGGCTAGCACAAATCCCAAAATATACAGGAGAGAAACTGCCTAGGTAAGCAAGTTCAGTAATAGCATGTCTTACTGGACAGTTTTTTGCTGGCTGAGACTGATTTCTTATACAACCTATATCCATTAAAGAAGAAGTGTGACTGATGAATTGCCTGTAAATATACCAGCCTATGCCTTTGTATTCTAAACACTATACCTAAGGCCTCTGGTCCTGCAAGAATCTCTGCATACACTGAACTTCCCATCATAGAATCACTCAGGAGTGATTCTATGGAAAAGACCTTAAAGATCAAGTCCAACCATTAACCTAGCACTGCCAAGTCCACCTCTAAACCATAAGTCCATAAGTGCCACATCCACACATCTTTTAAATACCTCCAGGGATGGTGACTCAACTACATCCCTGGGTAGCCTGTTCCAGTGCCAGACCACTCTTTCAGTACAGATATTTTTCCTAATAATAATAATAAACCTCCCCTGAAACAACTTGAGGCCATTTTTTCTCGTTACTTGGGAGAAGAGACCAACACCCACCTCACTACAACCTCCTTTCAGGCAGCTGTAGAGAGTGACAAGATCTCCCCTCAGCCTCCTCTGCTCCAGACTAAACAATCCCAGTTCCCTTAGCGCTCCTCATAAGACTTGTTCTCCACACCCTTTATCAGCTTCGTTGCCCTTTTTTGGACACACTCCAGCAATTCAGTGTCTTTCTTGTAGTGAGGGGCCCAAAACTGAACACAGTATTCGAGGTGCGGCCTCACCAGTGCCAAGTATAGGGGGACAATCACTCCCCTAGTCTTGCTGGGCACACTACTTCTGATACAAGCCAGGATACTACTGGCCTTCTTGGCCAATCACGCAAGTAAGGGCACAAAAATCCCTCCAGGCACAGCCTACACAAGCATGTTAGTGTGTAAATAAGGAACAGCGTAAGATTAGAACAGCATAATTAGCTATGTCAATGGCATTTCTTTTAAAAGAAAAGGTGACCTATCCCACACAACCTGACACAGATACTTCATCCTCATTTCCCAATAGCACCCAAAAGTTAATGGATAGTAATGGTATGCTGTAAATTTGCACTAATTCATAGTGACAAACCTTTTCTCAGTTTATGCCTTTGTCTAAGGCACTTTGTTGGCTCCTACCCAATGACAAAAAGAAACTTGAATTTACATTTACAGTTAGATAGTGAAGCAGATGGTATAAAGAAATGTTAAAAAACTAGAACAAAAACTAAAGACTTTAGTATATTATGCAACAAAACACAGTTGAAGTGACCTAGGAAAGCTTCCAGTTTAAATGCTCTAAGATTTCTAAGTGGCAAATAACCCTGTCAGAGATCCCTGGAATATAAAAGCAAGTGAAGTCAGCAGAGCACTTTTCAAACACAGATGCTTTTCCTGACCGTACTAGAAAAAAAAAACCTCACCCTAAGTAGGTTCTTTCCAGAACTGTTTGTTCACATTTTAGTCACATTGTTTCCAGTCCTGGTGCTATTTTAAGATATTCCTGCCATGCTGAGTTTTTTGTGAACAGGTCTTTAAAAGAAAAATACAAACTATTTAGCAATACAATATTATCAACCTTCAGCAAAACCCCTCAATCCTACTTACATACTCAATGGAAAACGTAGAAAGTCAAGAGTTTAGATGGGGAAAAAAATTTCAGTGAGTACAAGTATTTTAGTGTTTTTAAGAAATGCCAAGCAAGTTTATTATATTTCACAAAGGATTTATTCTTCAGGGCCGTTAAACTAAAAGCAGACTGTGCTTACAGATGTAAAAAGCTATCCTTGATGTTACACATTATTTTACATTTTTCCAGGCAAATATTAATCTAGCATACAAAAAATGGAAAATATCAAAGCTTAAGGAAGTAAAACACCAAAATATAACCTTATTCAGGGTAAATTTAAAGAGGACTTGACCTACCCAAATACGCTGTACCTGTGAAACTTGTGAACATATTTTAATGGGAATTTCTCACAATAATCTATTGCTTGTCCATTCAAGGATTTACTTTCATTTGAGGGTTTGGCGCTATTCAAAGGCAACTCCCTGTATCAAGCTCGTGTATCAACCATCCTAGCTGAATTTATCATGTTAGATTTGTATAATTTGTAATGGTGCTGAATAATCTACTGTACGAGTTTGGTGGTAAACAAAACGGAAGTCTCACAGTTATTTCTGTTGCCTACTGGCAGTGGATTCTTTCTCCAGTTCATCTCTACAACTTCAGCAAAGTACACATACCAATGGCATATCAAAATAGCTGAGGGGAGAATCACATTGGTTTCTACATACATACCCAAAGTTGCGTATCTTATGTGTTCTAGCTTTCATGGCTTACCTCAATTGTTATTAATTATTTCCTCTCTAAGATGATCAAATTTTTATTTGTTTGGTTGGTTTTTAAACAGCTTGAATTAGGAGGGAAAGACTTTTACTCTTTGGACATAGTTTGGAAGTGGTCCAAAATCTGTCATGCTAGATCATCTCCTTCAGTTCTGATAATGTGGTATCTATTATCACCTCTCTTTGTATCCTTCTGGCAAAGCACTATTTACTTAAAGCACAGTCAAGGACTGTTACAGGTACATGACTAAATGTGGTCACATTTCCATCCAGTCTCAAATATTTCCTGGTGCTTTGCACAGCTCCGCCAGCTGATATTTAAATCAGCCCAACAAGCAGCCTTGGAACCACCTGATTTCCTCTTCCCTTGAAGATTTCAAGAAAAAAAAAAAAAATGGAAAGAAAAAAGAGAAGAGACAATTATTAGGGATAAACGAGAACAGCTCTGTGAAAACTGAAGTGTGATCTGATTTAGGAAGTAAGTCAGGCCAGTACCTTTCCTAAACTTTAAATAAGTGTACTGTATATATCTAAATTTAATTTATTATAGCTTTCTCCCAAATCCTTTTCTTCAACACTGGAGGCCTGCCATTTTTGCTTAAGTGCACCATGAACTCTGAACTACGACTTTCTGACTACGTAAATCACTAGGTCCTACAGAACCTCCAAATAAATGATGAGAATTAGGAGATACTTTGTGATTCAGCAAAAAAATAAATTTTGTGAGATTTACCTAGCTTTTAGCCAAGTGGGTAATTTAACAGAAAGACCAATCAACAGAAAATGTGAAGGGGATGCTAGGGCAAGGGACGGGAAATACCAAGAGGGAAGACAAAGATGTCAAATGAGAAAGAAGGGAAGGAACACACAGACACGGAACAACAAAAACATCTGGAAAAGTGAAAAAAATAATGAAATTCTTCTATTTCCAAACCACTAGAGAGGAATCAATTTGTTCATACAGAAAATGACCGTTTTATTGTCGATCAAGATATACTTCACTGGCTGCAGAGATCCCTTAAGTCTCTAACCCTGTGCTCTTGTGATCCTGATCAAACTGCTGTCTGGCACTATGAGTACAAGCATTTAAAAATATACAGTTAAATCAATTTATAACATGCTTTCATTTTATTTATAATTAGTATAATCTATTTAATTTTACTTATAACTCCACTAATCGGCCACCAAAACCAACAGACTTGCACTAGGCGTTTAAAAGAATACCCATGTGGAACCAGACCCTCCATCTTTATTAAAAAATCATTCTTGCGGACCCTTATTTTTCTCCTGTACAAAAAACCAGTATCATTGGCCAAGAACTTAAAGTGATAAGAACACCCAGAGTTATTTCTGAATTTTTTTTTTTTTTTTTGAGAAAGAACTAATGGGCAAAAGGGAGTTTCTAAATTCAGGAAATAATTTTCTGATTAACTTGCACATTTTGAACTACAACTGTGGCAATGTTCTTCACAAGGGCAGTATTCTCTGATCTTCCAGAGTGCACAAAGTTCACACAGGACTATAACAAGTGCAATGTTAAGTAATGGAAGGTAAAATATGAGTGATAAAAGTGTCTTTGCATAGACGACTGTAAACTTCTGCAGGATTTTCTTTTTATTTTCTGCTGGCTTAATTTGTTGGTTGAGACATAGAAGAAATATATAAAATTTCACTATGCCCAAGATACAGGAGCGTCCTGGTTTCAACAGGGATGGAGTTAATTTTCCTTTCAGTAGCCGATGTGTTTTGGATTTTCTATCTGAAGAATGTTGATAAACACACTGATGTTATGAGCTGTTGCTAATGAGACCAAGGACACTGTCTTGCCTTCCAGGTCTTGCTAATGTGCAGGTGCAGAAAGCTGGGAGGGATATAGCCAGGATAATTGAACCAAACTGGCCAAAGAGAGTATCCCATGCCTGCTGCTTGCAGGAGGGTTGGACTAGACGACCTTTAAAAGGTCCCTTCCAACGCTAACGATTCTATGATGGCTCAGTGTATAAGTGGGAGTTATCCAGGGAGGGCATCTCTTGCTCCTTTGCTTACTGCTCGGTTTTGTTTCTCTGATCACTCAGGACAGGCTATATTGGTCATTGGGACACTGAGTGGTGAGAAATCGTGCATTGTTCATTTTGTATATTTTAGTATCTGTATATTTTGTTGTTATTGTCATTTTCCTTTGCTATTCTAATAAACTGTCTTCATCTCAATCCACAAGTTTTCCTTTCTTCCCAATTCTCTCACCAATCCCGCTGGGAAGGTGGATGGGGAGCTAGAAACTGTGTAGTGACTAGGGCCAAGGAAAGAAATCTTGAACTACTCAGAGAGATTAATTAATACAGGAGAAAGGCAATTTTGAAGCCACAAGATTTTGGTGTGCTTGTTCAGGTAATAGATGACAACTTTTGAGGTTACAGATGAAAAGATAATAAATCACCATGAAGACTTCCACCATGACAGCTATTTAAAATCAAATAAACTCAATCATGTGCATGTTCTCAGTCAGCCACTATGAACAACATAACCTGCCTGACATTCACAGAAAAGTTGCCATTTTTTATTAACTAATAAGTGAGATATTTGTTTGGGAGGAGGAAAATAAAAAAGGCTTTTAGTACAAAGTTCAGTCTAATGTTAACTGAAGTTAATGGAAAGAATCGGTTCTAGTGGACTCTGCATCCACCTTCCAGTACAACACTACATTGATAACAATTCTTTAATTTTCTAGGTGACCACATTCAGAGCTAGGAGGACAGTCTCATTTCTATAATACGGATTCTGAGAAATTCTGAGTTTAGAGTTAGTAAAATCCTAATCTCCTCGCTCAGTGACTCTGGGGATTTTGACTACCAAATCCAAAGGATTTTAGAAATTGGGTAGGTTTTTTTTTTAAGCTGAGAAAGACTTAAATGAAAGCTATTAGCAAGAAATTAAATGTTTCGATATCTACTGGAGAATGTTTCCACATTGAACAGGAATTGCTTACAGAGCACCGGTGGTCCCTGTGCTATCTATATATTAGAGGGTATACTGCAGTGAAAGTTTGATAAACTGTATAAAATTGCCATGGGAAATTGAAAAAAGTTATATAGTATAAGACTCATCAAAACTCAAACCCAGCAGCAAGACAATGGGGAATCAAAGTTCAGGGAGCTATACAAAATTTCACATAATTTTGATAAGTCCATTTTTTCCCCATCTGGCCTTCTCCAACAACAACAAATCTAACATCAAAAAGGCAGACTCATAATATTGGGTGGTGATGATTTGTAAACTCATGTTATCAAATCCAACTGCCTCCACATACATGCTGAAACTGGATACATGAAGCCCAAAAATGCCAGTGAAACAGATTTAGATCATCACATACTGAAGAATTATTAATTAAGATCTACTATCTATAAAAAGTGTTTGCAATTTATCCAAGATAAGAGATGGCACTTACAATAAGTTGCTGCTTATAAAAGGCTTATTACGCAAGCCACATTCATAGCATTAGTACATTACCCAGTAATGAGCTAAATCAACGTGCTGGAAGTTTTAAAACTTGGCAGTTCTGATTAATTGGAGTGCCTTTCCCCTTTTGCACAGCTTCAGCTGAGGGTGAATCATAGCAGAGAATTAAGAATGAAAATACCTGAACTTCAAGGTCTTTCCCTCTGATTATGACAACACCACTAACTAGAACTAAAAAAAACTGACTTGTGACAAAGGTAACTTTATTAATTTAGACCTATTGATTTTTTAAGTTACCGTTCATGGCTGATTTAGTCTTAACTTAGTTCTTAGCTTCCAAAAAATACAAAAATTAAAGAACAACATTTTGGCGTGGAAGTGGCCTAAGTCACAATTTAGCATTCTCCTTCACTCTTTTTTTTTTAACCACAAACAGGAAACCCTTTTCCTCAAATGTAGAAGCTG
>JAAGAY010139728.1:14160-25271 GCA_011801015.1 Ardeotis arabs
TTTGCAATTTATCCAAGATAAGAGATGGCACTTGCAATGAGTTGCTGCTTATAAAAGGCTTATTACGCAAGCCACATTCATAGCATTAGTACATTACCCAGTAATGTGCTAGATCAACATGCCGGAAGTTTTAAAACTTGGCAGTTCTGATTAATTGGAGTGCCTTTCCCCTTTTGCACAGCTTCAGCTGAGGGTGAATCATAACAGAGAATTAAGAATGAAAATACTTGAACTTCAAGGTCTTTCCCTCTGATTATGACACCACCACTAACTAGAACTAAAAAAACTGACTTGTGGCAAAGGAAACTTTATTAATTTAGACCTATTCATTTTTTAAGTTACCGTTCATCGCTGATGAACCCCTTGCCTTGAAGCTTCTCTTTATTTTCCTCAAATGTAGAAGCTGACCTTAACCATAAACAGCTAGTAAAACCAAATTGAATTGTAAAAGGTACTGACACATAATGACTAAAGAAAGAGTTGATCCAGGTCCGGATCACTATATTTTCTATCAATGTATAGGGAAACAAACCAAACATCTGTTACTGAGATTGTAATTTCACACGCAAAAATTAAGTGCAGCAAAATGTGAGTGCTCAAGTGCTGAGTGTTTCCTGTGCTTTGATGGGACACAATAAGGCATCTCTGAGCCTCGACAAATACTGTTTTCAACTAAATAAGACAACATAATTACCATTAAATTTATCTTGGTGCAGCAAAAAAAAAATCTGGATTTCTCAGAGGTAGCTGCGGACTTCAGCATGCTTATTTATGGATGAATTTGGTATTGCGTTACAATTGTAATTACTATTAAAACTAAGAATTAATCTCATCTAATCACACAAATTGATTCTGCCTGAAGTGCAAAGTTTTTACAAACTAAGACAGACGACAATTTAGGCTCAGTTGTTCACACCATCCTCGGCACTTTGGTGTTTCAAGGAATGTACATCATTTGGCCCCAAGGTGCAGACCTTACTTGAGTTGACCACCACCTACAGCCACTTTCTCTTCAGCAAATGCACCCCAGTTTCCTACCATCAGAACTTTTTAAATAGCAGTTCATCAGATTCAACTAATGCTAAATCTGCATGCTGGAACACATACATTCAAATCTATTTTAAATGCTGCAAGTCTCTTTAAATAGAACATTATTTTTGAAAGAGCCCAGCTGTAATTTGTTTCTATATAAAAGTTCTTATTTTTTACTCTCCATACAGCAAACACTATTAATGTTTCAGTTTCTCTAGAGACTATATGGATTAGAACAAATGGAAAGTTGTCATGACAACACCACCGTTATTTTAGGTATTAGAAATTCATGCCAAGTTAAACAAAGGGCATGCTTGGTCAAGAACAACGGTTTTAGAACTGTTCTGACAGCCAACAATAAAACCCAATGTAATTTAAAAAGTTTTAGAACAGAGGAGTTAAGCCTTATGCTTAAAAGTGGGATGAAAAAGAAAATTAATTACAGTAGTAGGAGAGCATCTTTAGCTCTCCATTCTGATAACAACATCTGACATTTATTCCAGTGAGACAGATTCTAGCCTGATCAGATTCACTTTTTCAGTGTGCCCAAAAGACAGGTGCCCCCCACCCCACTTCCACAAATGGACAGTTAAAATACTAAATCACTGGAGGAAAGAGAAGGGGAGGCAGCTGTTCCCAACTTTTAAGTGCCTCCATCAAAGTTTGAAAGCCAACAGGCCAGGAGATAGCAACCTTCACATCCTTCCTCATTGCAAGTGCTCCAGAAAATTTATACACATTATACAGTGACTTACAGAGCTGGCACTTTGTTATTCAAAGGACAATTCAAGCATAAATCTTAAAGAAAAATATTTAAAAGCTTAGATTTAGCTCACAGTTCCTCAAAAGTAGTTAGATACACCACCTGATTACATTTCAATTCCCAAGTCACTTAGACACTTCCATAAGTGTGGCTCAAAATGTTCATAATGGCTTTTTCTTTGCATATAGTGCATTTTTGCATAAAGTGAAAGATGTCCTTGCCCATGGCAGGAAGGTTAGACTAGATGATCTTTAAAAGTTCCTTCTAATCCAAACCATTCTATGAGTATATGATTTTGTGCATTATGTAATTTTTAAAATTCTAGAATATAAGGATAAGTCCAAAATTCTCTGAAGTGTTTAAAAAAACAGAGCTCCTGACCACAATTACCTATGTTTTCAGTAAGTAGGTGAAAAACTTAGGGAACCAAGTTGTCTGACCAGTTAAATTCCAAAAGCTTAAAACTTCGCTAAAATTCTCTTCAGCAAATCCCAAACCAGGGTATTTTTAACCTAGTGCCTAAACACGACAGTCAGCTTCAGGCTCATAAAGCTGAAAGTTGTTTAAGCTCCTATTTGAGACAATGGAGAATTCTAAAGATGTTTAGAACAGAAACACACTGTACCCAACCATCATATAAAAACAAACACTTTTGAACAAAAACTAAAAGCATTACTGACTAGCACATTGTGTATTTACTGTTATTGAAGAAGGGTACCTACCTTGACTCTGATAATAGACTTACGATGATAAAAACAACAAAGTGCTGTAATCAGCATTTGAAAAACATTATAATCCTTCGGCATTTTCAGTTCTGCTGCTTGTTGGTCCTCAAGACTGAAGATAAACAGTCACTATTAGCAGTTCTTAGAGGTTTAGCAACCTCTTTAGTACCACCACTGCCTGCCAGATCTGCTACACCCCATTACTCACGTACCAGTCTGGGACACTTTCCACAGCTGAAGTTGATACTATCAATACAGTGGCTGCTGGCATGCTTGCTTCCAGCATGCCATATAGAGTGCTAGAATCCTCATGCGATCTGTTTCACTCACCAGTGAAATCCTAGCTCCTCTATCTTGGTATCCCCTGGCTCAGAGATGTATTTAGCCACCAGCTCAAGGTAAACTTCTCTTCTTGATGAGATACAAAACCTGACTGTCTCCCTGAGCTGATAACAGCTTGATCAGCTGCTCCAGCTCAATCATGCCTGTCTCCATCTGCATCATCAACAATATACACATAAAACACAAAGAGGAAAAGCAGTTGGTTACTGTTTGACAACTTTTACTCTTCATACTCAAATAAGAATTACATCCTTTGAGCTTAGGTAACCAAGTAAAATGATAAATCTGTTTATTTTTAATTAGGAAGCTTCTGGCAACCAGTCCTTGGAAAAAATAGTAAGAAACCAACACTGTCAGCATGGTCAGTATTAGTGGTGCAACCAAGGTACCTTTAGTATTTAAAGCTATTAGTGGACAGCTTTAGCTTGGTGATAGTCCCACAGGATTGTGCAAACTGCTAGAGAAAGAAAGGACTGAATTCAAGAACACTCTAATTTTCCAAAGTAAAAATAAACACTAAAACAAAATAAAAAACAGTTTCATTTATACCTTAGACAGCATAGTCCATAGCTTACTGACCACTAAACCACTTGTCAGCAAAGAATCTGGCCTACATACCTCAATACCCCCTCAAGAATGTACGCAAAAAAAAGGGAAATAACTTGTCTAATTATAATACCTCTCAGAGACAAGACCTCACCTCCATAGCAGGCGAATTAACAGACTTGGTGAAAGGAACCAAAAGCACTGGATTGAGAGGTACAAGAAAGCCTGTCACACTTTAAAAAGTGAAACTTTGAAGAGATCAGTCATTTATGACTTGGATGGTACCAAAAAGTCTAACAGTAACAGATATTTCAGACCTCAGATTAGGAATAGGTTATCCCCAAGGAGTGGTTAAAAAGGAAGAGCTACCTGTCTTTTTCATCAGCATAATTAGGAGGGCACATATTATTGAATGCTTATTGATATCCTCAGATATTACTTGCAAGGCAATATTTCTCACCTAATAATAGAATACTTCCTTCCCACATTGACTGAACAATGTGAAGTGCCCTCAGTGCCTGCATCAAGCAATGGGTCTTGGGACATAAACCAAACAGCAGGACTGAGCAATGAAAGGACATCAAATGTGCACTGCTTTCCAAGGCAAGTGGGACACAGAGTCTGTTCAAAAAGAAAAGGAAACCTCAGTCTTAATAACAAGGAAAAGGAAGTGTGATGTGTAAAGTTCTCTTACCTGTTTGACCCCCTAAGGTTTGGAGGTATTTAGCACTAAGTTAAGCACTAAAACCAGAATATTCATAAAGCTAGTCAGACTACTTGGCCACGTGTAGACGTTGTTAGGCCTGTGACTCTTTTGAAGAAAGGAAAACTCTGTAGAAATAAAAGATCAGAGCATTAAATGGACTGAAAAGTTATTATCCTGTCAAGAAAAAGAATGAAAGATTGGTTCAAAAAAGAAGTTGAAAATAATTACTTTGAGGGTGGAGTCTTGGTATAGCTGGGGAGAGGAAATGCCTCTCCAAGTAGTTTATGACAAACTCAGACAATGAATGAGTAGATAAAATACTAAGAATGTGAAAATATACTCTTTTTCTCTCTACTTTATACTGCAGCGTATTTTAATTTACTTTAAGTTCTTTTTCCACTTTGAGGAAATCCATAGGATTGCTTTAGCAGGTAGCCAGAGAAGAGAAGATGAAAAGACACCTTGCAGAACTACAAACATGAAAGCCTGAACTGTGACTTCTTGTCTAAAGTTCTGTGGTACTATGGGAGCACGTCATCAAGACTGTATTTTTGAAGAATCTTCATTACAAAGTTCTTATAAGAACACCCTAATCCAATTTACAGAAGGGGGGGAGTGAAAAAACAACAAAAAGGGAAATTAAATTCAAGGAGGCATCAGTCAAGGCATTTCTGCTTTATAACGGTGATGAAGTACTAATATCACTGCACAATACACTAAGGTTTCATTTCGAAGATCATGAACAGAAAGTATCAAGAGAAGCAACTCAACCACAGCAGGGGACAAGAAGGGCTATTGGGATGACTGATCTATTTTGGCAGCAGAAACCAACTGGTTTAGCAATGCAAAATAAGGTGGGCTACTTCTGCTCTGAAAAAAATTAGAAGTTCCAAAAAGGAGAGGAGTTCTTGGGGTGGGAGGTGAGGGGGACAGAGAGAAAGGAAGCATTATGACCTAATAATAAGTAAACCTACACTGGAATTTAGACAAAGGTTCTAAATCATTACCAAGAATAAAAACCCCCAACCTTCCAAAAAATTGAGGGTTAGAGTGGCAGTTCTAATAGAGTTCAACAAGAAGCACATTATAAAAAGAAAAAAAAAAAAAACCACAGAAGTCCCCGTAGTAGCATGGTACAATATATGTGACAATAGAGAGGATGCAATATCCTTTATGTATTCATGTTTTCCTACTTTGTCAAGTTCTAGACTGCAAATCCCACCATTCCCCAGGCCTTGATAGCTTTACACATACAATTCATGTCTTACAGAAAAACCTATTAATTTTGCAACTTCTTGTATGACTTGTTTACAAGGGATACTTACTGGTATAGTTCTAGCAGTCTAGTTTGAACGGTATAATTCTCAATATGGTTCCTTCTCCCAAAACAAGCAATACAAACACAAGGGAGGAAGAGAATTAAGTTTTTGCATACGAATCATCTTCTCAAACCTTTCAACAGGACCTAGATTCTCCCTCTAGTCTTTTCCCTACTGAGAGCAAAGGGACATAATGGGTGTATCTTCAACAGATTCCCTGGATTGTAGACACAACCTCCCTCCTTCAATGGTAATAGCACAGCTCAATCTGGAAAGTAAATTTGGCCTAATACGTATTCAATGTGAGTGTGTCTATTTTTCATTTGAAAGGCTTGCTACTAAGCAGCAGTGAAAAAAGTTCATGTGTTACATCCAGAGGTCAACATTAACAGCAGGGCGTAAATTACAAATGGTAATTGCCAGTTCCTTATTTCCTCTCTGTAAGTAAAGAATCAAAAATTATGTATGCTGTGAGAAGGCCAGAAATAATGAACCTTTAAACAACAACAAAAAACCCCACAGTACTGTACAATTTCATATAGCAGCAGCTGACACTTTTTATCAACAGTATAAGTGGCAGGAAAGAGTGCCTTATTTGGATACTGAATCTAGTTCTTTTAAAAACAAAACTAATAGGATAGCTGTTTTTAATAAAGGCTAGCACGACTTCTGTACATATAGTTCAATGAATGGATGACACATTCTTAAGAGTCAGAACCAGAACTGTGCTTGACACTGTGATAAAGCAGTATGAAAATTAAGACCACTGGAAGGAATCTCAAAGAGTATATGAGAAATCTCTGGGTGACAGCATGATAGTTCCTGCACTGCTGGCTATCATGGAGCTGTTTTCAGACATGATCGAGAACAGCCTTCAGGCTGCTCCAAGTTACACTTCATACATAGCTTGTGAATATTGACTCAGAGAAACAAAGGATGGTTTAGCCACATTTTCACTCTCCTGTCCTATGACTTTTTGCTGGCACTTTGGATTCTTAGACTCTGCACATGAGAAATAAACCATCTGTTTCTTGCACCTTAGAAACATCAAATACAATCTTTCTGCTAAGTCAATCTATTGATATATCTCTAATGCGCTGGTCAACAGATCAACCATCAGCTTCATTTTGTTTTCAACAATTCTTGACAAGAATCTTGAAATATCCGATAATCCCTTCATCTGCTTCCAAGGATGGCTGGCTAAAGTGATTTTGATAACTAAGCTTATTAGAAAAAGATTTCTAAGTTCACAGAATTCAAGGGCACATGAGTTTAAGACACCTGATGATATAGTCTGTGTTGAGTTCCAAATAGTCCATCAGGAAGAGAAATTAAGGTATTTCTGCCAACTCCATCCGTGTTATTACAAAGCCTCTAGAGTTATTTAGGGTGTTTTCATGATCTGGTTTAAATTACACTTACCCAGCACTGCATATTGGGACTGTTCCCCTGACACACCTAAACTGTGTCCAGCTCCATTTACAGCATATTGCATATGCAGGATTTTGAAGCCTTCACACTGGATAGCGTGAATCTGCTCTACGGGAATCCTTTTAGGCTGCTTTAATTGTACAGGTTAAACAAGATAGAATGTAGGGATAATTTCTTGGGGTGGGGGGAGGTATTGATTTCTTCTTCTCTCATCACACACAAGAAAATAAAATTATTTGTCTGCAAAGTTGCAAGTGGCTCAAGTAAAGCAACCAAACTCCATAAAAATATAAACACTTGAAAACTCACAAGCAGTCTAAAGTAATCAAAACAGTCTGCAGATCTACAAGATGCTATTTTGAATCAAATACCATTCCTGTTCACAGAAGTGCTTATAATTCACACAGAAAATTATGATTTGTGATCTCATATTACAGAGAAATAATTTCAGAGTAAACTAGATGAGGAAATTGGTGATCTGCCTCTGTTACTTAGTACTACATCAACAAATCATTTAAGCATTTAAATCAGCCTAACAATATGCAGTGAAATACATGCAATGCTTTTAGATTTCTCTCCACTAAATGAAAGTAAACAACGCAGGCAGAAAGCCAGCTGTAAATGAAAGAAGGCATGGTGTACTGAACAAGGGTCAACAACATAAGTCTGATTTGATAGAGCATGCAGCCAATCCTGAGCACGCTGCTCACTGTCACTGGACTAATGATGCCATATGGAATACAGATACGTTCGATTACACAGTGCATATGCACAATCTAACTATGGATGTGAGTGCCTATGGCTACAAAATGGCACCTGTAAGGTTGTAATAAAGTATAAGATGAATAAAATTTGAAAGAAAAAAAAAAACCAAAGCATTAAGTCTTCAGATTGAAAAATTCTTCATTTAATACATAAGACTTTTATCTAACTAGTTATTTGTTCTTTTTAATGAGAGAAACAGTCAGGAAAAAGAGGAAAACTACTGATAAACAATTTGTCTGCACAAACAGCATCTTCACAATGCCCACTACCATTTAGTCTAAGTACTAAGTCCTTCAGACATGGCCCACTGCCTCTAACAAAGTTCTTTGGGGGATGCCTCCAAATACTATTCACTGCTGAACAGTTTTAAAAGTGTAGAATAAGTGGAACAAAGGGGATGACAACACTGACAGAAAGTGTTGCTTATTTTTATCTGTTCCTGTCTGTCTACAGGCACATAAAGTCCCACCACACAGCTCATGCCCTATCATTCCTGTGTCAATTCTTATTAGAACTGACTTTTTCATGTTCTCTTTTATAACCTCACTTCCTGCAGGCTGTTGTTGGTGCAGCTTCCGATCATAAATCAATAGATACAGCTGCAACTGTAATTACACTTGTTTGCAATGCCAGGGCGTAGCATGGCAGAGGTCAGCATAAATTCTTCCTCCTCTCCATCACAGTTCCGTGAGGGAGAGTCAGAAATACGCTGCAGTTCTTGTACAGGAATAGTGAGAAAACAGAGTTCACATCTACTTAGTTTTCAATGCTGCTTGAATAAATCTCTTTGAAAATCTGACCCACAAACAGATTGGCAGCTACAAGAAACAGGCGCTCAACCTGCTTATGAGCTTCTTACTACATTCTGATTTGCACTTTAAGACACCCACATACCTTTGAAAAACCTGATCTTTTATAACTAAATCATACAAACTTTAAAGTCATCTGGCAATAGGTCTTGTTTCCCTACTAGCTGTCTTCCTATTAAGAAGCCAACAGCAGGTTTTATCAATCCTACCAAAAAGTACTATACGTATTCTTGAGCTCCATCTACTGTCTGCCAACCCATGTACAAACATTAAGCAATTTTGTAATGTCTCACTTGTCTTCCTTCAATTTATTCCTTGGATTGGAGGGAAAAAAAAAAAAAAAAAAAAAAAGGAAGTATGAAAAGGCATGAATTTCCTTTTGTTCAGAATTACTTCACAACTTATGGCTTATATTTTCTTCTCTTTCCTGCTGCCTTAACTGTCATTAGTCTAACTTCAGCTTTGCTGGACACAGTACAAGAACTCTCTTGCATATAAAAAGAAGCCGTTAACACAATCGCTAACTTCAGATTTCTGTTTTTCAAAGCCTCCTCAGTCCTGGCAAAGTAAAGTCTTTGTCTGAGGTTTACACCAATTCCAAATATGGAATTTTTTTTCATCCAAAGATGAAAAATTGTTACTTCACCAGGGTAAGTGGAGGCATTTCAAAATCAGCTATTTATCTAAAACTCCTAAATACCCTAAATACTTCCATTTTATACAAAGAGAGAGATTTTGGATGGGTAGCACTTGAAAATAAAATTCACAAGTCACTTCGGCTCTGTGAGAGCTCAGTTTTTCAAAAGTCTTTACCAGCATGTACGAGTTTGAAGAGGCCTGTCTCCCTCCCACATTTTTGCACAATACACTTCAATGAAGCAAAAGCAGCAAGCTCACCACAGCTCATACACCTCCCTTTCAACATTTTACTAACAGAAGGATTTGAGGGCATGGAAGCAAACTACCTCTGGCTATTCTAGATAGCCCACATAACATTATACTTCCTCATTTGTGTAGGTGCTTAGCTCCTAATAGTATCCAACATAGCAAAATCTCAAACCTGCTCCTTTGACAGCAGACATTAATAGATGGCATCCAACTGAAATGCACTAGTGCTCCTTCTGCTGCCCTCTCCACAGGCCAAACTGTATGGCTCCAAAAAGAGGCAAGATATACAGACACACACAATGTACCAGTCTTACTCTAATTATTATCTACAGATACAGCTCTAAGAGATTAGGAGCGTTGCCTCTATAGGCTTTCTCAGTAAGAGTACTCAAAATACTTATTAGTAATCTGCCTTCTATAAGCTATATACTCACTCCCCCTTGTGGTTCATATGCCTAAGTAAATTTAAAAAGCAACTTGTCAGGCATTGCTATGAAGGAGTTAATATAAATATTTTCATGTTCCAGTCAGCTTTTGCTATTAGTCCATCTTTAAAATTATGATAAAGATCCAACAACATCAGTAACTATCATCTTTAAGGCACAGTTCCTGTGGAACAATGCTGAAAGTCTAAAATCAAAACAAAAATAAGTATTCCACACAAGAGAGAGAGCTCAGCAGCAGTTAAGAAAAGATCAACACAAAAGATGTCAGACTGTAGGCAGATATCTACTGTTATTAACAGTTCAAATATCTCATGTGAAAAGGAGTAAAATTCAGTGTGGCACCCACACCTTTTATATATATGCACACCTATTCATATATGCATATAAAAGCCTGCTGTAAACTGTAAGAATTCCAGCTGATGCCATCACATAAATAGAAAGATCTTTTTCTTCTTTTTGTGTCAATTGACACGAGTATTTGTACAGAAATTGAAAATGGGAAAAGCAAACTCACTTTACAAGAAGGTTAAGTCTTATGCACTTTACTGCTTAGTCTCCACTCGTATTTTCGGATCCTTTTCATTATGCGTGGGGTTGCTCTTACCAAGATAGATAAAGTGTTCATTACAGATAAGGTATAAAAAAATAGGCATGGGAATATTATAATTCACCACCTTTCTTCCTTCCTCACAGGTACCACTTCTGTGGGAAATGGCATGTTCTTTTCTGGTAAATGAGGCAATACAGTGCCTACTGCAAAGCAATGGATTGGGTCCAGATTACGTCTTGGCTTAATTTAGTACAGGAAAGCACTGTTTGTCAGAAACTATCTGACACTTCAACAATCACAGTATCTGACAGAAGATACAATAGCTGTGCATTAAAACAGGATCACAAATCAAGGTGAACCAGACAATGTATTAAAAGTAAAAATCATCCTTTTTTCTTCCTTTCTTTGAAAAGTAAATGCATGTCACCATTTACTACTATTTCCTTTCACTGACACTGTTATTTTGACTTGGGGATATTATTAATAGCAACATATAACTGTCAGCATTTGAGAGGCACAGACATTAATATTTTGAGAAAAAGGGTAATTCATCTAAAACCAAGTTTCACAAGATCACTAGAGACAAAATAAAAATAATATTTTTTTGTACCTCAAAACTTCTATCCTGTGTTTCAGATTCAGACCATACTCAGCATCACAAAAGGTGCTCTATAAGCAAAACACCTTAAACTCTGTTTCAGCATCAGAAGGCGGCAATGCAAGAGCCACTGCTAAAAGACTTCACAACAAAGGCCAGAATAATTAGAAAGCCACTATCCACTTGACTGA
>JAAGAY010139731.1:0-32769 GCA_011801015.1 Ardeotis arabs
AGATCACTGGAACAGGTTGCCCAGAGAGGTGGTGGATGCCCCATCCCTGGAAACATTCAAGGCCAGGCTGGATGGGGCTCTGAGCGACCTGATCTAGTGGGGGATGTCCCTGCTCCTTTCAGGGGGGTTGGACTAGATGACCTTTGAAGGTCCCTTCCAACCCTAACCATTCTATGATTCTATGATTCTATGATTGTCTGCAGTGATAAAATAACTAGCTCTGCAGCAGAGGAGAAACTGGTAGGTGTTACTAGTTCTACTTCAGCAAGGCTTTAGATACAGTCTCCCGCAGTATCCTTTTATCCAAGTTGAGATGGATATGTAGTCTACTGGACATCATTTCAGCGGATGAACCTGTGGATCATTGAGTTCAAAGAGCTGATGGTTCAAACTTCAAGGCTGGTTACAAATGAAGCTCCTCAGGGGTCTATACTGGTAGTGCACGAGTGTAATGTCTCTGTCACCGGTCTGGGAGAAATGCAATTCACCCTCATCCATTCTGTGGATGACACTAAAGTTCTCCATGGATCTCTGGGTCACCATCTAGAAGGACCTATCCAAACTGGAAGAACAGGGCAGCTGGAACCCTAGGAAATTCAACAGGGACAAGTCCTAACTTCTGTACATGGGATGGAAAAATGCACTCCAACTGTACAGGCTAAGACTGACTGGGCAGCAGCTCTGCTGAAAAGGAACTAGGGCCTCTGTAGACAGGTGTCAGAACCCTGGATGCACTCCTCCAGCCCTCCTGGGATTTGCCTGACAGAGCTGGCTGTGTTCAAGGCCAACTGGCTGAGCAGAGCTGTTGCGGAGAAGGAGCTGTAGGAATTCACAGCAGGGCTTCCTGCCTCCTTCCCTTGGGACCTGCACTTAGCTGAGGCTCTCACTCTTGGTCCTTGCTAAGCTCCAACTGACTTCCCAGCTTAATCTTGTCACCATGGACCCACCTGGCCACAACCAGGCTGTCTGATGTTGGGTACTATCTCCAGACCTGCCCTTCTCACCCCACGCCAGTACTGTGGGATGGACACTGCCCAGTGAGGCCCTGCCTTGCAAGCCCTAGCATTGAGCTCAGCTCCCAGCCTTCCATCCCTCAGAGAGCAGCCAGCCCTTGTTGCAGCCTGACAACAGACAACTGAGCACGAACCAGTGTGTCCTGGCAGCAAGAAATCCAACAGCCTCCTGGTCTGTATTAACAGGAACACACTCAGATTTTCAAGACCAAACTTAGCAGCTTGGCCTGCGTGACCCTGCTTTGAGCAGCAGGTTGGACTGACACCTTCTAAAGTCTATTCCAACTTGCAGGATCATCTTCTCCTAAGAGAAAATGCTTCCTGGAAACAACATTCATTTCTCTGCGATTTTAGCAAGGACAGTGGGGCGTAATGCCCAATAAGGTATTTGGTAATGAGCATTGAATGGAAATAAAAATACCATGAATTTGAACCTCTCTGCCTCTGACACCTCCACAAAATTATACTGATATTATGGGTGTTAGGCAGCTCCACTGGTGTTAAGACCTCACTGGTGACTACTGACATTTAAAAAAAATGCCAAGAGAAAATTACACAGAGATGTACTGCTTGAAATATTGAAGGCTAGAAAACCCTTTAGAACAAAGCTCTGCAGAGTCAAAACTTCCCTTGTGACCTTTCTCACTGTCAGTGCGCAGCATCTTTGTACATCTGATCCGGAAGTCTACATGCAAATATCTTCTACATGTGCACAGTAAACCCAACACTTTTAGGACATGTTGCACCTCCTGGGCATGCACAGAACAAAACACATTGCACATCTGCACATGGTTTGGTGCACATGGAGCTCGTTTGCAATATTTTGAGGAATTCCAGATGTGTGGCTTTTGGTTGGTGGGATATGACCTGCTAGGGCCAGAAACAGTGGGGAATTCTGGAAAAAAAACAAATAGTCTTCAAAATCCTTGTATAGAAAATCTCCACCCAAAAAAAATCCAGAACATGTCCAGGAAAACTTAAATATATTGTAACATCTTCATTAAAAATGTAGCTGCTGCCTGACTCTCTCGCTTTCAGCATCCAGCAGTGGCGTGTGCTGTATGGCTCCTGACGAATGGCAGATAGGACAGGTCTCCTATTTCTCCTCACGTCTACAGATCCTGCCTGCCTAAATGAATTTACAGTTTCCCACACTGTAAGAGATTATAGGTTTTGCGGAAGCTTCTACAATATAGCAGACTTAGGACTGAAAAAACCTCTCAACAATACCATTTTGTAGGTGCTTATAGATGCCTACATAGCAGTCCAAAGGACTTTCTACGTGTGCCTGACAGTCCCATTCTAACTATGCACAGCTCCCACTGCCCACAGCCATTTAATATGGAGAGCAACCATTCTCTACCCTCAGCTGACCTAAAGCCAAGAAAAAATTGTTAAACATTGTAAAACTGGGAACACTTATAGAATCATAGAATCTTAAGGTTGGAAGAGACCTCCAGGATCAAGTCTAACCATCGACCTAACATCATCATTCCTACTAAACCATGTCCTGGAGTGCCATATCTACATGTTCTTTGAACACCTCCAGGGATGATGACTCCACCACTTCCCTGGGCAGCCTGTTCCAGTGCCTGATCACTCTTTCAATAAAGAAGAGTTTCCTAATATTCAACCTAAACCTTCCCTGCTGCAACTTGAGGCTATTTCCTCTTGTCCTATCACTAGTTACTTGGGAGAAGAGACCAACACCCTCCTCCTTACAACCTCCTTTCAGGTAGTTCTAGAGAGCGATGAGGTCACCCCTCACTCTCCTCTTCTCTAGACTAAACAACCCCAGCTCCCTCAACCACTCCTCATAAGACTTTTTCTCCAGACCCCCTCACCAGCTTCGTTGCCCTTCTTTGGATGCGCTCCAGCAACTCAACATCCTTCGTGCACTTAGGGGCCCAAAACTGCACACAGTATTCGAGGTGCAGCCTTGTTTGAGGAGTCTTGGGCAGGTGGGAGGGTTCTGCATGTCATTCAGCAGCCTCAAGATTTGTAGTCTGTGCCACCTGGTGACACTGTCATTGCTTCCTGTTGCTACCTAAAATTCTCTCTCTTACATCATGTTTTATTTCCACTAGTTACTGCATAGTCACAGCAAACTTGGCTTCAGAAACTCAATGGCAGCTACCATTACAGTTAAGAAGAATAGAACCAACTGGTACTTTGAATGGCTTATTCAGAGACTCAGTAAGGAAGAAAAATTACAAGACTGCTTCTACAGCTGTGTTGCTGCATAATGAGTCACAAACAGGATGTAAGGTTTTTGTGTATAACTTTTGTCCTAGCTAAAGCCCACCTGATAGTACAAGGAAAGGAAATAGGAACCTGAAGTAAAGCCAGTAAAGTTTAAAAAAAACCCTTTTTTCCTGAAAAGGCAAGCAAACAAACTTGGTAATGCCAGAAGGTGCCATCAAGGACTGTTATGGGATATGTCCTTCTATAAAGGAACTCTACTAGAAATTAAAAACAACATAATTATCCTAATTTTAGAGGGTTCTTCCTTTCAGTATAGTCAGACAAGAAAAGACAGGAATTGAGGTTGATGTAATAATCTATTCTTCTGATTTTTTCAGCTCTATATGTGAAGATAATCACAGCAAGAATTGGGAATTAAAAATACAGCTATTGTCGAAGGGGAAAGGGTATTTTCCTTCCTCCAGTAGAGGTCATATTTTTAAGAAAGAAAACTATAACTACATGCAATTAAAACATGTCATTAACTTACAAGATAAGGGTTTAATTGACATGAAATATATATGTAAATGTAACTTGCTGCAGGCTTCATGTCCTTATGCACTTATGGCACTTACTTACAGGTTGGTTTTGGTTTTTAATGTGAGCATTTTTATAAGTAACCTATGTAGCTGTTTCTGTTATTCGCTTTATGCATCAAATGTGACATGTACTCTGCAGTACAGTCTGCTTTAAAGAAATTATAGTCAATGCAATATTTGTTTTCCAGCATACCCCAGATCATTCTAGGAACTGAAGAAAATGAGCTAACTACATATACACTACAGTGTTTGTTCCTATTCCAAGCTTTTTGGGGTTTTTGATGGTTAGATTTTTTTCCTTTTTTTTTTTTTTTCTCTTTTCACAGTGACCCTTACAGGGTAGACTTATATTTAACAGTGGCTTTCTAACGTCTGTTTGCTAAACCAAATAATATAGGCAAAGTTATGGCTGGAGATAGTGCAAAGAAACAGCAAGGCCATAGAAAAGGGAAAAAAAAAATGCACACTTACTCTGAAGGATCCTTTTGTTTAGCCCTTTTGAGAAAGACCTCGGTGACCTCAGAAAACCTCCAGCTGCAGCCCGTGAAACTGGGTTAAGAGCCTCAGCAGAGGACCTTGAGAGCCCTCTACAGGCCATCAGTGCCTGGTAACTCCAAGAAGAATGATCCTGGTAGCCCTGGCTCTGCTCATCTTCATCTGCCTTGATGTGTGGATGAAAGACGTTTTATTTGCCATTTATCACAGTGGGGGTTTTGGTGTGCAACAGTAAGCCGTCCCTTTAATGATGCCTTCAGCTGGCAGCATTGTTCAGCTTAAATAACCACTTGCCAAAAAAGGAAAAGAATTTGTCCTCTCTCTGGATTTGTTATTTCATTAGGGTTCCCCAAGAGAACTCCAATAAAGGATTTGGGTCTATTAATCACCCTCCACAACCTTCTTAAGTAATTAGTCTTTAAAAATGTTTGCTACCTCCTTAGTAGTACATAATTTGACGGTGCTGGGTGAATCAGCCGAGGTTCAGACTCACTAACCTTTAGAGGTTTGGCTTGTCTGAGCTCATCAGTCTGGGCCCCCAATTGAACTGAAAATTGCACTTTTTTCATTCTTTGTGGCAGGTTTATAGTACAGCACCGCTGGATGCCTGCCATGAAGGAAAACTCAAAACATATAAATTCTTCATAAGGCAACAGTAGAAGGTGGCACTGAGAAATAATGCTCTCATGCTGTCAGAGCCGCCACGGGGGGAGCAGGGGGAACGCTCATGCTAAGACAGATGTAGCAACAATTGCTCCTGTTTAACTCCCTAAATGGGTAATCCTAGTTTATGGGGCCCCAGTGATGGAAATCTTGCTGACATCGCTTTGAGGACTTTTTTTTTGGTGGAGATTGTGGGTTCTCAGGAAAGCATTGTAAGAACCTCACTGACAATTTCAGACCCCTTGAAATAAGTGTAAAGTGCATTTTCTTTGAAGATGCATACATATTAATGACAAATTTCATGATGAACACAGCTAAAATATGGACAATGAGGCAGCTTCATGTTAGAAAATTTGCAAGCCTCTCATGCAAAAAATATATTTGGCACCACCAGGTAACACAGTCCACACACCTTGTTGCTTTTTCTTGGCACTCCCAGTTCCATTGGCCTTGTTTCTGGTAAATTAAGAAAGCGATTACAGATTCACAGACCACTTTGGGGACATTCCAGGGTTTTGTATTTGTCATTACAGAGAGATACTCACAAGCTGCCCAGGCTAGAGCTGTTTGGAGGATAAGGATTTCATTTTGCTGCGTTTTTACAGATTTAGACTTCTGCTAGAGATTTTTTTCTGACACTGGACTGAAAATGAAGTCCTTCACATGACTTTGCAAAAGAAATTTGAGCTAAAATGCCCATTTTAAGATTAGATCCTTTTGCTCTTTTGCTTTATCTCATAGTTCTCTTCTGATACTGGACAGATAGACTCAGATGTGTCCTCTGACACTATATAGTTTGGGGTTTGCGGGTAATGGGCAAGGAAATTAAAGATACCAGCTCAAATCTATGCTCTTCCTGCATCCATGTGCAGTATTTCACCTGAGATCACATTAAATCAGTCAGAGAAAAACTGTGTGACCAGGGCCTAATATTCTGGGCCATGATCCTTTAAAATTCAAAATCGCAGTCAAATAAATTCAAACTATGACTATCATTTCTGCCAATTTGAAGTACACGACTGAAAAAAAATGACAGTAGTAATTTAAGTAGAGAGACATTAATCCAACTTAATCTAATGCAAACTACATGGGTTTGGGGGGGAGAAAAGGGTGTGTTTATCTGTATAAGCTCATCCCTTGCTGTCAGAAAAGCAGAAACACTAAATATTTGTGTATGTGAGCCCATCTCTCCAGTCAAAAGAACTTGTCTCAATTTCCAGAAATGTCCTCACTTGTAACTCATTTATTGTTTTAGACTCCTCATGCATAATAGGCAGCACTTGCATTAGTGAGTTATCCTGTTTAATTAAATTGAAAAAGAGTTCCCTAAAGTCAGTAAATGACAATGTATTATATTTCAGTATTTCTGGCCATATGGCATACACAGTATAAGAAACAATTAAAAGATAACTGGACATGCCTGAAACTTCAGAAGGAGCTGTATGCACTCATTTTCAGGTCAGAGGCAAGGGCTTGTAGAAGGCAGACTTTTCACCCAATAGTTCTGTCCTATAGATGTAAACATAAAAGTACACTTTTATTAGTGGGCAGTTATAAGTAATTTATAACAGGTGAACCGATCACTGTGTTGCCACAGATTTAAGTAAAAGTAATGCATCTTATAGGCAAATATGAGCTCAAAAGTCAATTCTACTGCATCTATTTGCCAGGAAATGACAGACTGGCTGGCTCTATGATGATTGCTTATCCTTTTATTAAAAACTCTGTTAAATTATTTTTGTATGCATGCGTGTGTTTGTGTCTGTTTGTACATATAGTACTCATCACAGTGTGTCATTATGAGTATCTGAAGACAGTTTCTAAGAAATATCTGAAAACACCATTCTCCAGTTGATTCTGTCAGGTTTTAGTGGTGAGCGTTGAGTCTTTGAGACAATGGAGTTGTCTTATTTGCTTGTGCCTAAAACACTGTTGGGGATGATAGGATGCAGGATGAGGCCTGCAGATCCTGCTGGTAACTAACTGCAGGATGACTCTTACCTATTTTAAAGAAATAATTGAGTATCATGCTGTAACTTTTTTTTTGTTTTCTTTTACTCCAAGACTGAGAATATTTAACATAAAGTAAGTTAATATGACATGAAGGAAAAAAAAAAAAATCTATCTTAATAAGTATCCCTCTGCTGGCCAAGAAATATAAAGTACTAAACATACTAGGCCATGGAGTTCTTTTTCAATGCTTGAAAAAAATTATTATTTTTAAAAAGGACTCATTAAATCCCAACTCTTTAACAGTTTATAATTCTGAAAGGCAAATCAAAACATGGGCCTGCAACACCTGTCAGGGTCCCTTCCAAAATATTCCTTGTAGTGACAGAGAAGGATTTGAAGTAATCTCCTACAGCTGGTTGTAAAATCTCAGTGTCTGAGGTAGACATAGGAAATAGCAGGTAACAGGACACTAAACTTTTATGATATTTTTACTTACCTCTGTTACTAATAACACTTCAGAAAATGGCGGGGGGGAAAGAATAATGTGAAATCTAATATTTCTGCTTCTATTTACGCAAATTGTTATTCTTTCCCTGATTTGAGCTGTGAGAATAGAAGCTATTTGTTCATGTTCTCGTTCTCTTTCTGGCTCATGTAAAAGGGCAGACAGATAACATCAAGTAGCTGTGCGAGGATACTGCATGTACTTTTTCACTCTACTGCTTAATGATATTGGGCTTAATTAAAAAATGTGCAGTGTCACATTTTCCATGATACTATTACTTATGAAAGAGTTCTACATTACACAGTCATATTGACCATGTTGTGTCCCAGACAAATTATGCTAGCCTCTATCTACTTACATCTGTGTTAAGCCCCAAATACACAAGTTTCCAGAATGTATCTCTTTGGAGCACTGAAATTGTCCTTTAAGGATGAAATATGTCTAAGACAGTGGAAATAGGACCTGGAGAAACCACCCGATGTGTTGTCTCTCCACCAAGGACTTTGAAGTTTCAAAAATTCCTTTGCGCAGTCAATGCATATGTGTAGAAAAAGTGGATAAATTATCTTAAAACATGAAACTGGTTAAAACAATAGCTATAGAGCAACTAACCAGCTAGCATGATTCCAAGCATTTTTCTTCCCAGGTTACCAGGAAACCTGACCTGATTTCTGCAAACATCATAATTATTCACAAGCGTGGGATTTGTAGCCCTGATAATCTGTGACTGTCCCATAGGACATACTTTCCCACTACATGTTGAAAATTAATCTTACTGTGACTGCTTACCTAATGCAGTATTTTTCAGTTCTTTGATTGTATGACTGGAATAATAAATGAAAAACCGCTAATAATGAGTGAACTTTCAAATGGATAATCATTCATACTCGATTACATTTAGCTGTAGGCTTTCATAAGCATATTAAAATATACTATATGGAGGACCAAATACCTATAGTACATAACACTACACGAATGAAACTAATTTAACACTTTTTAAGAAATCTCTTTCAGTCAAGTTTTTAATATTACACCAGCTTTATGCTTTTATACCTAAGAACTATGATAAGTTACAAAGCCAATTTTAAGTGATAATTATTACCAATAAATGCACACTCAAGCTAGGTTGCAGCTGTAAACCCTTATGATGTAATCTATACCTGTACAATATTCTTTCACATTACTGTTATGTTTCTATGTACCCTAAAAATGGAAGTTTCATTATTATATTCACATTTCCTACCCAGGGAATCTATATAAATTACTGCAATACCTTTCCGCTTTTATCATTTTAAGATGTTTGCTTAAAAGAAATCTGACTTTCAATGCACAGTTAGTACTGTTATTTCTATTGTATGTTAGTCAGAAACAAGGACATTTTACTTTCTGCAGAAGAAAATCTGATGTGAATTAATCCCTCTTTGGCTATGTTAATAAATGATGTATTGCTATTTGATCTTAATTTAAATATTGAAATATAATATTACTTTTCCTGAAACACGAATACCTTTTATTAAAATCAAAGTATTCTTAAGAGTTAATTTTAAATAAATTGATCTTCCACAATAAAATTTCTAATTCTAATTCTTTTCCTGCTGGGGTTGTGTTGAAACTAAATCTTCTGTGAGTACAATATAGTGGTACATCTTCCATCTGGAAGGAATTCTTGAAATGTTTGGTCAGTCATTGCTTTGGCTAAACATATTCACAGAAAATCTACCACAATTCCAAACTGACATGTCTCTGACCAAGAGGTCAGAAACCCAGAAGTTATAACCAGGATAGTTAATGTCCCATTGTGAAAGAACATGTTGCTGTCTCTCTGAGGACTGCTAAAGACAGAATCACAGGTCAGTAAATCCTCTTCTCTTCAGCAAAATAGCAAGTGCTCAGCCTTTATTAAACTTTGGCTGCTAAAATGAAGCACAACATGAGGGCTAAAAGAACTCCAGCTCCCCTTTCTTACTCCCAACAGTGTCATCCAAAGTGCTGTATACTTCTAAAAATGTCCATGGGAGGTTCTGTGTGTTATGAAGCCTTACCTCATTCACATAATGGAGACATCCAGCTCCTGATGTGCCTAGAATGGGTTAAGCTTAAAATAATTTTGAAAGGTCTAAAAATAGCAGTGTGTGTGACAAAAGCTGTCATTTTGAAAAGTAGTCCCTCAAAATACCATATAAATCACAGAGAAGGAGTAGATTCAGGTGAAAATAATAATTCTCTTGGCCTTATCATTGGTATGAATTTCTAGTCTAAAAAACTAGGTTTCCCCTCAAATTCCATAGACATAAGGACTCTTTTCTACGAAAATAAGAAGGAAGGAGAGAACAGAAGGGTTTTTAAAAAACATTTTAGCCTTAGCCTTTTTTATAAGTTCCTCATCTATCTAAACAAAACATAGTCCTTCTAGCCTCCAGTAACAGTTAAATTCCCCACAAAGTGCTGACCAGAGCTGTGGTACAGTATCTTCATGCTAGCTCACTCCTGTGGAAAACTACACAAACACAGGACGTTTGCTAAATCACGGAGTCTAACTTAAAAAGCAAAAAGATGAGTAATACTGATACATTTGTAGTACTATGAAGAATGGATTTTCTGAGGTACTGCTTTTCCTTGCCCTGACTGTGTGTAAATTGAGGATGTGGCAGGCACAGTGAGTGTGGATAAGTAAAGTGGTTTCCTTAGAAACAATAAAAGCAGAATCTATAAAGCAGAACATCCTCCCAGCTGATGTGACTATTTAATGGTACTGATAACACAGAGAACAGACGTAAGTAGCTTCACTGTTTGTACACAGCACACAGCATAGTTCCCCAAATAGCTGAATTACTTTCCATATAAGACTATAAAATCTAGATAGAATCTCACAGGGCTGTCATTAAGGAAGAGGGCACGAATATAACGTTCCAATATTAGTATTACAAGCTAAATATAGCAGCCGGCATTTCTGGTGCCCACTTGTATTCATTTCTTCTGTGATAAGTAATTCATCTCCCTCCTTCACATTAACAGCTAGCTCGTGTATTGGAAAGATGTGACCACTGCAACAAGTATGCTTCCAGCAAATCCAGGCTAGAGCTCATACCAATAAGCCATTCCTTTGACAGGTTTTTCAAAAACAGGAGGCCAAATTAGGCTTACAGACAGCAATTTCTGAACGGACTGAGTGTCCAACAGCACTACAGCAGGACTGGAAAATAGGGAAGGGAAAGAGAAAGTTTGCATTTATGTAGAAATCAATTTGGTGAAAAACCTTCACGTTAATCTCTGGATGTCACAGGAAGTAAGGGACCACAGGCAATCATGCACTATCCTCAGTGGGCAATGAGTAATGCTTTGTTTCAGTTAAAGGGCATAAATGCACTGACTTCAGATTATTGAGTTGGTTTTATGACTGCTCTGTGTCTCTGCAGCCACATCCACCATTCAGTGCATGGTGAATCTTTGTAATCTCCTTTACAGAACTTTATAATGTAATAAACTCCTCAGGTGTTTACTGACTCCTGAGGGGTCAGTATTGGGCCCAGTCCTGTTTAACATCTTTGTTGGCGACATGGACAATGAGACAGAGGGCACTCTCAGCAAGTTCACGGACAACATCAAGCTGTGGAGGGAAGGGATGCCATTCAGAGGGACCTTGACAGGATAGAGAGGTGGGCCTATGCAAACCTCAAAAAGTTTAACAAGGCCAAGTGCAAGGTCCTGCACATGGGTCAGGGCAATCTCAAGCACAAATACAGGCTGGGTGGAGAATCGATTGAGAGCAGCCCCAAGGAGAAGGACTTTGGGGTACTGGCGGATAAGAAGCTCAACATGAGCCAACAATGTGAGCTTGCAGCCCAGAAAGCCAACCACATCCTGGGCTGCATCGAAAGAAGAGTGGCCAGCAGGTCGAGGGAGGTGATTCTGGCCCTGTACTCCATTCTGCTGAGACCCCACCTGGAGTACTGTATCCAGCTCTGGAGTCCCCAACATAAGAAGGACATGGACTAGTTGGAGAGGGTCCAGAGGAGGGCCACAAAGATGATCAGAGAGATGGAGCACCTCTCCTGTGAGGACAGGCTGAGAGAGTTGAGGTTGTTCAGCCTGGAGAAGAAAAGACTCCAAGAAGGTCAGAGAAACAATAAGCAGCCTTCCAGTGCCTAAAGGAAAACTGGAGAGGGATTTTTGACAAGAGCATGCAGTGATTGGACAAGGGGTAATGGCTTTAAACTAGAAAAGGGTTGGTTTAGGTTAGATATGTGGAAGAAATTCTTTACTGTGAGAGTCATGAGGCACTGGAACAGGTTGCCCAGAGAGGTGGTAGATGCCCCATCCCTGGAAATGTTCAAGGCCAGGTTGGATGGGGCTTTGAGCAACGTGGACTAGCTGAAGGTACCCCTGCCCAGGGCAGGGGGTGTGGAACTAGATGGTCTATAAGGTCCCTTCCAACTCAAACCATTCTATGATTCTATGATATATAAATAATCAGATGAAAGTAAAAAATTATATGGAAATAATGATCACTGAAAAAGGTAATGTGCTGTTTTTAATGTTGTCTAAGACCTTTTCTCAGTTCTTTAAAACTGACACGCAGAGTTTATGATTAGAAGAGTAATTAAAAGGCAATGGGCTAGGTCTCTGCCTAAACCTGTGGCTCAGTCCATGCAGATAAATTGGCAGAGGCTGGGATTTTGGTCTCTGTGATTACAGCAGACATCTGCATTCACAGGCAGTGCTCTCAATGCACATTATTAAGATGCTACTCAGTCCTAAGGGTGCTGTTGGAGATACAAAGTCCAAGAAATGCCTTAAGAACCGTGCAAGAATTATACTTGCACAGATCGACATCCTAGATAGGCTTGTAGAGATTAGCTGTAACTCAAATGAAATTAAATATAGGAAGGACATAAAAAATATTAAGGTGTTTTTCCAAAGTGACATTCTTTTTCCAAAGCAGAGATATTCAAAGACAAAGGGAATTGGCCTGGAAAGATTTAGCACTTCATTTTTTTAGTGTTTTGCAGTATATTTGAGGATGGCTTCTCAAGGTACCAGTGCGAGTGCAAACTCTGTGGCAGCCAGCACAAATATCTTTGGTTTTGGAATAGCTTTTGATTCAAAATCTTTGGCAATTGACACTTTCCTGGCTTTTTGTCCCTCACTTCTCCATATTTCTGACTTATTATCTTCTTATTATTATATTATTTCCTTCCTTTATGTTATATATACCATGGCACATGTCATACACACTGTTTTAAAAATATTTTCACCTTTCACCTTATCTTTTCACCTTTCCTTTGCAAGCAGGGCTTATGAAATCATAGTGTCTATTTCTATGCGCATGCATGTGCTGTCTTGCATATCTCCATCTGCACACATGCTCCCTTCTGTTGTAGCACCAAATAGTTTTTGAATCTGATCTCCTCTTGCAAATAAATTCCACAGAATGATAGAGCACGTATTAAGATCTTGAAAATTCAAATAAAGCAGAAGGACAACTAGCATATTGTCCAATAAGTAACCATAGTGTCTTATAAGTGTGTGAAGAAGATCTTAGGTGGACAAGAGAGAAGCTAGGAGAGATAAGAATCACTGAAAAATAAGTTTTGTTCATACTGTTAGTCAGGAAAAACCTTTTTTGTTTATTCCTTCTTTTTTCTCCACTACTCCTTTTTTTTTTTTTTTTTATTGAATCAGGTCAGAAATGGTAACACATGAAAAGGCAAATATTGTAGTAGAAATATGATCTATCACTCATATGCACAACAGTCAAACATGGCTACAAAGCATAAGTATATAAACATTTTCTTCTGGATTCTTCTTGAGGAAACTGAGTTGTAAGAGCTTTAAATAAAAGCAATTTCACTGATTATTTTCTGTCTTTTAGATTAAAATGTCTTTCTTTTCTTGGCCATTAACTCATATTCCTTTTTCATCTTTCCTTAAAAACAGTTCCACTGTTATCTCAACTTTTTTAAATTAAATCTTGTTATTTTTCCCCTCATTTCTTGTTTGTTGATTGCCATAATTATTTCCCATAACAACTGGCAAATTTGCACTGTATAGGGAAGAAAGAGTAATATTTCAGAATCTGTTGTAGTTTTCAGTGTTTCTCCAAATACAAAGCAACCTTGGAATACCAAAATAATTTCAGGAGTTAATAAAATTATTCTAAATGATGGTCTGTGGTTATTAAGAAATGGGTTACCTTAGTTATTTGATAACAGATTTTTTTGATGTACATAACTTAGATTGGCTATGTATCTACACTGGATCTCAAATATAATTAGTACAAGATCATATACTATAGAGCACAGAGAAATAGTTTGTGAAGCCGAGATTCTCAATGTAAGCAACCTTTGGCCATACAGAGACACACAATGCTGCAGTTAGCTATGTCTTTTGCTGAAAAAGACCCTTCAAACTGCCTTTCTCTTTCCCTCCATCTCACCAGATCATCCATCATTATGCAATTTTAAGATTAAATGTAATTAATTTTTTTACAGTTATATATTAGGGATCAGTGTGTTGCTTTGCACAGATGAGTTTTATTCTACCAGCTCTTTGCCTGTTTCATCCAAAAGTTTAAATGTTCCTTACTGGGTTTCCAAAGCCTATAGCAGAAGCAAAACATAACTGTTACAAGCAAGGTGAGCTGTCATAGGTAGCTCTAGTGAGCAAAATGATTAAGAAATTTCAGAATGAAACATAAAAAAAAAATTATTCACAGCTGTTATACTGGGAGAATGCAATTTGTGTCTTTTTGAAAGACTTTTGTATCCAGAGATAATTTTAGCACAGTTTACATCCATAAACAACACAGGTCTTCTACTGCCTTTAATATTCTGGTTTCATTCAAGCTTTCTAACACATCTAACATTATTAGAAAAGATATTCCTATAAATGCATTTTATACATATATGAAATGCCTTTGTATAGGCTATCAAAACCCTCCTTACCAATTACTATTGCACACATCACATGATTCTGCCATGGACAAACTACAGACCAATGTGCTTAGGAAAGGGCGAAACGCAGATGGAAATCTGTTTGTAAAAATAAATTTGTTATGTTTTAGAAGTTAGTTGTGCGGTACAGCAAGGAGTATCATATGGCCGCACACAATTTAATCCACTTCCCCTTTGCTTTTGGGACTCATTTGCTGCTGCCAATCACATACATCAATCCAACCTCAGTTATATAGAACAAGGAACCAAGAAAGCCGCTTGCATTTCACACATCCTTTCTTTGGAGAAGGCAAACACACACTTCTGGAAGGCAAGACCCAAATCATTTAAATAGAGATATAAATTTATAAGGTCAAGTCCTTGCTTCCTTCTGTGCCCCTGTGTAGCTAAGTCTATCATGTAGTTTCTACCTCCACTCTGTGTGTGCATGCATGTACGTCAAACTTCAACAGCCGGCTTAAATAAGAAGTGGCTTTCAAAGACATACTTCTGAGCAAGAACGTTGACATGACTAAGGATAAGGCGTTTTAGTCTTAAATCAAATTGATTTGCTTGATCATTTAGCTACTCTACTTCACCTTTTAGTCTATCGTTACTATAACCAAAACTCCCATGTTGCAGGACCATATATTCTCTGCACTGATGCCGATAAAATTCTGAATTAACTCATTGAATTTACATCTAGGCCAACAGGGATGTCAATCTGTATGTCAGCAGCTCTAATGAACATTATGTTTTCTGAGTGTGGTTATATCAACTAACTAGTGTTTAGATGAACTGAATTGCACCATTGATCTGTGCTAGTGCTATACTTCACATGATTTTACTCCTTGGAAGCAATCCAATGGGAAGTTCAATACCTGACAGATTTAGGGGGGAGGAGGGTGTTGTCATCTAGTCCACTATGTTTTCATCTACGAAATTATGTGCTTAAGGGATGCCCAGGCTCTTTCACATGGAGAGCCTTGCAGAAAAAATAACTCCAAAGCTTAATAGCTAATAGCATTATTTCAAGTAATCTGCTTTTGCCAAACATTGTATTTGTCCAACAAAACAGTTGGAGAACTGGACATGGAGGAGAAGGTGGCTGCTGATATTTCAAACTGCTTAAATTATTGTATTCACTGATGTGCTGACAAAAATCAGAACTCTGGTAACTTCAGAGTGAATAAAGTGGGAAGTGAGAGTAATTTTAAACTATGTTAATTTACTGTAATATAAAGAAGACAACATTTAAATAGTCATAAGTTACATAACTGACATTTTAAATAAACAGCTTGTTGCTAACAGCCTGGCGATCTTCTCCAAACTGAGGATAACAGGTGGGAGAATCGCCTCTCATGTATTACTGTACTGAACGCTGGGAATGGGATTCATCCCACCCAACTTCAGGCCTCTATCAGCTAGGAGTGGATTTCAGCTCCAGATCCAGACATGCGACTAGGTATGAGTTCAGGGTCTAAGCTCCTGTTATAGTCTTTGCTAATCTTGTCAACTGAGTCAGTGCAATACAGCAAGCTACTGAGGTTGTCAAAAGTGTGTAACTGTTTTTGGGTGAGCTGAATAGCTTTCTCACTTCTACTGGCTATACTGACTAGATCTGACATTCAACTTTGTTGCATAACCTTTGATGTTTAGCATAATCTGAGATTCTCCAGGTGTCTAAGGTGTTAGCTGAAAGCTGTCAGGTGTGGGATGGAGCCTATAGGAGACACACAAACTTTTGTTATAGCAGAGATCATGCTGGGTACCCTGGGAAATCTCAGATGACACGTATGTTAGGCAACTGAGTTGCACCCTCGTTGATTATAGAATCACAGAATCATGTATATATATATACACTCATGTAGTCTAGAATCATAGAATGGTTAGGGTTGGAAGGGACCTTTAAAGGCCATCTAGGCCAACCCCCTGCCCTGAGCAGGGACATCTCCAACTCGATAAGGTTGCTCAGAGCCCTGTCCAACGTGACGTTGAATGTTCCAGGGATGGAGCATCGACCACCTCTCTGGGCATCTGGCTTAAATGCAGTCACCTTCCTGTACACATGTGAATTTAACATCTCAATCTGTCTCAACATGGATGTTTAATTCTCTTTGCGTTACCTAAGCAATTTCTAACTATACTGTAGCTCCTACTCCAGAAGTGCTTGGATTGCCTTTAGGCCACCAGTAGTGTTTGGCAGCTTTGCAGACAATTAGAAGACTCAAGGCAAGAAATTACACTAAATACATATGTTTAGCCAGCTGAAGCCTGCCTTCAGCTTCTAATCTAAGTTGGTTGTTAAATTTCCTCTTCAGAAAACAGAAAGACCCAGGTACTTCTATGGGTATATTCATCCTTCTCGGATGGTGAAACAGATTTCTAAAACTGATTCTCTACCGAGTACAGTGGATAATAATACAACTTGCTAAGAGTAAAAGAAACAATTTTCTGGTGGACAAAGGTGGTGAGATTGTCCAAGACTGTTATCATATTTCACAATGAACTGTCACTGATATTGACTTGGCCTATGTTGAAGAGGCAGCTAAGCACCTCAGCACAAATAATTTACTGCTCAGAAATAGAAGAAAGACTACAGACTTGTTAGGGAACACAAGCAGTACTACACATTGAATGTTATTAACATACAGACTGTCAGAAAAGGTAAAAGAATATATCGTGCTTGATTTATGAGTTACGTAGGCTCATCCAGAGAGTCTTTTCTGCGTGCAAATTTTCTCTCAAAATAAGGATTAAGATATTATGACATGCTCCTTAAGAAACATTACGGTATTTTGTTTTCTCTCATTTGGCTTGCATCATTTGTTTCTCATATTTGTGTGAGCAAGAGAAACCCCTTATCTCCCAGACTCTTACCTCCAGGTCAAGGGACTACTGCGTATTCGAGCCTTGGCCTTACATAATGCACTGTAAATCCTCAGTCTGTTGCCGAGACCTGTGCTTGCTCTGTTTGCATTTCATCATGACAGGAGGTATACAAACTCTGAGCCAAAAGGCACTGTACACCAAACAGGGCTTATCACAGCAGAACCAGCATGGATCCATCAGACCAGAACTTGTTTGTATCATCCTGAATTGGGGCTTAGGCAGAGCAAGTTCAGGTCTTCTCTGAGAAAGGCCATGTAAATAAACTTTCTCATTAATTTTAGCCAAGCCTGTATCTAAACTTCGCTTGCAGTATAACTTTAAACCATCTCAGCCATCTCAGGATGGCTGTTTCCCCCTGAGGCTTCACAATATGGGTATACAAAAACTCTGACAGACTTCATTGCTACTGTTTTGTTACAGAACCCTGTAACAAACACCACTTCACTGCATGCGATAGCCAGAGCCATGGGCTCTTTGAAAAATAACTTGAGCTGTGAAATCATGTAATATCTTCAAGGTTGTGAAGCTTTTGCATTCTATTCTGAGATTATTGTCATATTTTGAATGCAAGTTCTGTAGTATTTAGGAAGGTTGATAGGACATAATGGGTCAAAACTTCTGTTTATTTCTGTTTTGCTGCTACCTTTCTTAATAGTTACCTTATTTTGTCAGGGGGCATTTATCCAAATCTTAAAAATCACCTAACAGCTCCTTCTAGCTGATGAGGGTGGGAGATTTGACCTGTAGAGCTGAATCTCTGTACATCACTGCAAATTATTGAAGGTGGGATATGTTCTCTAGCTCTCTGGGTTAATTTTAACAAGGAAATCTATCTTGGGATTCAAGTAGACTCATGATCTCATTTTCCTTCAATATTAAGAAAGAACAGTACATTAAACAGGCCAGAAGAAAAATCCGTTATGTAAGCCCATATCTGGGAAAAAAAGATAATAAAGTGTAATTGAAGAGGAGTCCTTTTCAGTCAACATTTTAGTAAAAGCTGCATTATAATTTGATAGTTCTATGATTGATATTTTTTTCAAATATAGTAATATAAAACCTAATCGCACAGAAAGAGCTTTGACAAATATGGTTAATAGCATCTTTCCCAATATTTTATCAGGGCATATATTGTACAAAGTTAATGCAAAATAACTACAATAATGTACAGCAATCCAAAAAATTTGATTTGAGAATGAGTTAAAATTATTCAGTTATAATTTTTGGCAATCTGATTTTGTCAACTTTTTAAAATGAATGTAACATTTATAATTGTAAATGAGAAAATTAGCATCAAAGCACATTAAAAAAAGAGGAATAATTATGCTTAGCATGTGTGACTCACAGAAGTGTGGTGAGTAGGAGGTTCTGTGTTGTAACCTGAATTGTGCTCAAGATAAAGTACATTTTGCATTCTTTTCTGTCTCTCTCTTCAGAGACTTGTGAACCAAACCTCCATGCAGCACAGATGAATAGAATTTTGGCTATTTTTCTGAACTAACTTTATATAATTATTAAAGATGCACAAGGCGTTTTACAAACAGTGGGATGGAAACTGGCTGGAGGAACATAAGCTAAGGAACAAAACTGAGACAAGCCTGTCTGCTTTTATGAAAATGATTGCATATTGTAATTGGCATAACTTCTGTAGTAGGAACATCTTCCACATGTCAGCCAATACAGTCTAAATAAATCCTTTCTGTGGTTTTTGGGATCAGGTCCATATAAGTCAGTCAAATCACATTATTGCATGCAGATGCTGAAAACACTGCTGATCTCAGTGCTCTGTGGTCTCATTCTTCATCCTGCTTGTCCTGACTGAGAGTGTAAGCATAAAAAGACTTCAAGAGAATTAAACTCCAGAAATACAAATTCCTGCTATAATGACTAATTGGACTCCTGTCTGACCTAGTGGACAGAAAAAGATGATATTATAACATTTTACACTAGGGAAAAAAAAAAATGAATTAAAGGATAACCATCATTTCCACAGAGTGCACAAAGAAGAAATGAACAGAGCATGAATTTAATTAACCCCTGCAAAACTTATCCGCAAACCAGAATAGGTATAGATTAATTCCTATTGCCTAGTCACTATTTTAACTCCATAAAATTACTTAAAAATTTTCCCCTTCATCCCACTGTCCCTTCAGTCCCATCTTTCCTCCTCAAGAGGAGACAACTGTAATGTGAATTCTGGAAGCCTGAACCACTTCACATTTTGTTCCGCTATACAATCTGCAAACGTGTTTTTGTTATGTTAATCTTTGTGGCAAGTTCATCTATAAGAACAAGCATAGCAAGTCTATCCTGTATTCATTGTTAGATATAATTATGTTCTAAAAGTTTAGACTAGCTAGGCAAGAAGAGAAACCATCGTATCTCACAAATGTTCTGAAGTATTGACTACTTAAATATTGACTTTTATTCACTGAATAGCTACAGTAAATGTACTATGATTTCTATGGATCTGTTCTGAAAAAAAAAAGGGGAAAAATCTGTTTCCTACAAACAACCAGGCAAATTCACTACCACTAGTTCCTTCTTGATGCTCTCACATTCAGTGCTTCGCTCACAACCTCTCCACTATCCCTGTGAACCCTCTCAGTGCAGAGAGCTAAGTCTCAGCCACCAAGAGTGATTTCATTACATGATTGAAGGAAACACCAAATCGGAATGAAAGTTTGGGAGGACTAGGAAGGAGGTGGGTAAACAAAGAAACAGAATGGGTTGAGTTTTATTACAAACAGTTGCTCTGATGTGCCTTGTCTTCAGGACTCTTGAACACTTCTCTAGTTCCCTAGGTGACTTGCAGCTCTGTACATAGAGTAGTACCCCGCTTCCCAAAGACCACCTGCAAAAGCTGGACTTCAAAAATTTTAAAAAACACTGCGAAGTAAGTTGCTGAGATATTTCATTCATATCATATACACTTTTTTGTATGTGTAAAAGAAGAAGGAATCTAAAAAGAGAAGTCATGAAACATCCATTTTAAGTACCCTTTTACTGGACTAGCTAGTGGTCTTAATACAGCAGATAGGCAAAGATAGAAATGGGAGGACAATGGAAGGAGATTTTTAAAAAGAAAATTGTTTGAAGGGTAAACTAACATCCTAGAGGAAAGAGGTGACAGGGCATAGAGTGACAAAGTTATAAGCATAGTCTCAAACTGCAAGCAAGATCATCATTCTTTCAATTTCCATTATTTTGACTGTGGCCTCAGGGCATGACTGCAACATACACAGTAAATAATAAACAATGCAATACGTCCTTGAGGCGTTCTCTATTTCAGTGGAGCTCTTGACCTATGAACATCTTAGAAACGGGTTTTTTTGGCACTGCCATAAACAAATTGGGGCATTTGTTGCTTGAGGGGGCCATTCTGGCATGATTTTTCAGAACATAAAATAGGCCATGCCTGCTGACAAAGGCTGAACATATCCTTTTGCATGCAATTAAAAGATGCCAAAGAACCTGAATGAACTGAAAAAAAAAATAGAATAAACAAAAAAAAATTGCATATTTGTATTCACTCGCTTTAAGTTTAGAGTAAAACTACATTTAGAATCATAGAATCACAAAATAGTTAGGGTTGGAAGGGATCATCTAGTCCATCTCCAACTAGATCAGTTTGCTCAGAGCCCCATCCAACCTGGCCCTGAATGTTTTCAGGGATGGGGCATCCACCACCTCTCTGGGCAACCTGTGCCAGTGTTCCACCAACCTCAGTGTAAAAAATTTTTCCTAATATCCAATATCTGCCTCGCTCTATTTTAAAACCAGTACCCCTCATCCTATCACAACAGGCCCTGCTGAAGAGTTTCTCCCTGTCTTTCCTGTAGGCCCCCTTGAGGTACTAGAAGGCCGCTATCAGGTCTCCCTGGAGCCTCCTTCTCTCCGGGCTGAACAGCTCCATCTCTCTCAGCCTGTCCTCATAGGAGAGCTGCTCCAGCCCTCTTATCATCTTCATGGCCCTCCTCTGGACCTTCTCCAGCTGGTCCATGTCCTTCTTATGTTGGGGGCTCCAGAGCTGTATGCAGTACTCCAGGTCGGGTATCACCAGGGCAGAGTAGAGGGGGAGAATCACCTCCCTCGACCTGCTGGCCACGCTCCTCTTGATGCAGCCCAGGATGCGGTTGGCTTTCTGGGTTGCAAGGGCGCATTGCCGACTCATGTTGAGCTTCTCATCGACCAGCACACCCAAGTCCTTTTTCTCAGGGCTGCTCTCAATCCATTTATTTATAATAGAAAAGTTGAGAGCTGGACAGGTCTGCAAAAATGTTGACTTCCTAAAAATAAAATGAACAAACAAATTATTAATGTTCCTAAAACTCAAGTATTTATATTAATAGAAATTCCACAATATTTTATTTTAGACATATCACAATATAAATTTTTACTACAAAGGTAGGGACCTTTCTTATTAGAGAGCCTCTCTAGAACCAGAAGTCCTCAGACTTACAGGACAGAGGATCACAAAGGTGCTCAAATGTTTTGTAGTACAATAAAAAAATCTGATGTCAGATTTCTATAAAAAAGCAAACAGAAAGCATCTTCACACCTCAATGTCTCATAATTGGTGACCATCACCAAAGAAGTTTTTTGTTAGCTTGCATACAGACTCACTCCTTCAGGTCTTGAAATATCTTAGTTCCCTGCTGCATGATGGACCAGATGGGTTGACAGCATCGGTAGACAAGGGACGAGCAACGGATGTCACCTGGACTTGTGCAAAGCTTTTGACACTGTCCCGCACGACATCCTTCTCTCTAAACTAGAGAGGCATGGGTCTGATGGATGGTCCACTCAGTGGATAAGGAGTTGGCTGGATGGCCGCACTCAGAGAGTGGTGGTCAACGGCTCGATGTCCAAGTGGAGACCCGTCACGAGTGGTGTCCCTCAGGGGTCCGTGTTGGGCCCGGCCCTGTTCAACATCTTTGTTGGCGACATGGACAGTGAGATAGAGTGCACCCTCAGCAAGTTCGCCGATGACACCAAGCTGTGTGGTGCCGTCAACACGCTGGAAGGGAGGGATGCCATCCAGAGGGACCTGGACAGGCTGGAGAGGTGGGCCCATGCAAACCTCATGCAGTTCAACCAGGCCAAGTGCAAGGTCATGCACATGGGTCGTGGCAATCCCAGGCACAAATACAGTCTGGGCGGAGAATGGATTGAGAGCAGCCCTGAGGAGAAGGACTTGGGAGTGCTGGTCGATGAGAAGCTCAACATGAGCTGGCAATGTGCTCTTGTGGCCCAGAAGGCCAACCGCATCCTGGGCTGCATCCAAAGAAGCGTGGCCGGCAGGTCGAGGGAGGTGATTCTCCCCCTCTACTCTGCCCTGGTGATACCCCACCTGGAGTACTGCATACAGCTCTGGAGCCCCCAACATAAGAAGGACATGGACCAGCTGGAGAAGGTCCAGAGGAGGGCCATGAAGATGATAAGAGGGTTGGAGCACCTTTCCTATGAGGACAGGCTGAGAGAGTTGGAGCTGTTCAGCCTGGAGAAGAGGAGGCTCCGGGGAGACCTGATAGCGGTCTTCCAGTACCTCAAGGGGGCCTACAAGAAAGACAGGGAGAAACTCTTCAGCAGGGCCTGTTGTGATAGGATGAGGGGTAATGGTTTTAAAACAGAGGGACACAGATTTAGATTGGATATTAGGAAAAAATTTTTCACAATGCGAGTTGTAGAACACTGGCACAGGTTGCCCAGAGAGATGGTGGAAGCCCCATCCCTGGAAACATTCAAGGCCAAGTTGGATGAGGCTCTGAGCAACCTGATCTAGTGTGGGATGTCCCTACTCCTTGCAGGGGGGTTGGACTAGATGACCTTTGAAGGTCCCTTCCAACTCTAACCATTCTATGATTCTATGAAACAGGAAAAAATTGCAATTGTATTCAGCAGTTGTATCTTTTTCCTGGTGGGAGTTTTGTAGAATGGGTGAGCAATAAAAACAAATCTTTCAGGCTGGAGGGACAAAGCAGTTTTCTGTATCTGGAAATAATCATCTATTGCTCCAGAAACATTTATAATCTATATCAGTGAATGTTGTTCAACCCTATGACAATTATTCTGTTTTAGAGGATGAGATATCCTTGTCCAGAATCTCATATTACTTTCACCTGCGTATGTCTTGCTTCACCAAAAATGTCACATTGGTTACCAAAATCATTTATGGTTTCTCCACCCAGAGTTGTCTTCAACTCTTGACAGATTGCACTAAAGCTGGAGATGTACTAAACATCAGAAATCTTAGATGTCTGGTAGCCCATCTGAGCAGTTATTAAAAAAAACCACAAAGTCCAAGGTCTCCTATAGCTGATATGGTAGGACTTTCCATCAATGAGGTGAAAATGCAGGACCTTGTATAGAAGAAAGTCAACCTTTCTAGAGGTTTTTGAATTGAAAGCCTTGTCAAAATGAAAATTCACTGACATTTACGTGTTCTGTGGGATATGAAAATTTCAGTGCATTTGTGACATAGTTTCAATATGCTTCAAAATAGAAATATGTTTATGTTCACCCATCTTTCCAACCAGTGTTTACTTCACTGTTAAACTTTATGTGATTTCCAGGCACTGGAGGTTTTCACCTAGATAGTAATACTTTTTTTCTTCTGTGACTAGAAATTCAACTTACCACTCACCTCTAGAAGTGACAGTTTCTGTTTCCTTGTTTGGCTTAGATGTGCTGCTTTTCGATTTGCAGATTAGATTTATTTGTATAGGTGGGGCTGGCCTCTTCACCCAAACTGGCTGCCCCAAAAGCTCAAAAATTGCCAGTCAACCCTCACAACACAGCAAAGAACCCAACTGCAAAGTAAAATCACATGATACAGCAACTCTTTTGGAAATTTAGTAGTAAGAACACGCCACCCATAGAACTGATAAAGCTGTTCAGAAACATCCATTTGAAACTCCTCTTAAAGTTGATAAATTCAGTAAAATTAGAACATTTGCAGAATAGTTCAGCTTCACCAAGGACCTGCCAAATCTCCTGCTCAGCGCTGCAGCAGTTTAGTTCGGGGTCAGAGATCCCAGAGTTGCCAGTGTGCATGCCAGCTGGAATGGAAAAGATATAAATAAAACATGTTGGGGTGGTGGGGGGGAAGGGGTGGTAGTGGAAGAAAGTAATTGTTCTTTTCCTGTGTATCCCTGCACTGATGATCACACTGCCTCAGCAACTTTGCTTGTACCACACAATCTAGGACTAAATAAATGTTTGTCTTCTTTATAGTAGTAGGGAAGATTGCAAATATGAAATTGCATTCATCATGTAATTAGGAAAGTTAGCGTACACAGCAAGTTGAGGTGTGAATGCTACACCTGTACCCAGGCTGGAGGTACTCAAGCTGTAATCGACCTACCACTGCTAACAGTGAATTTAGGCAACATTCAGAGGCTAGGTAAGGACCCAGAATCCCTGGCAGGCAGTTCCTCGTAATCAAAATGTTTACCATTACTGGAATTTACTAGACTTTAATTGTTTGTACTGCAGTTTCCTATGCCAAGTGTCTGCCCAAAGCTGATTCATTTTGATGTTTCTGCAAAAAAATGGTTCAGTCATTTCTGAGAATGACAGCAGAGGAGGGTACGTGTATTGGCTATTCTGAAAACTTCTTGCATCTCTTTCAATGAGAAGCCTAGGTAGCTCAAATGTGCCTTTACTGCACATAAGAGACACACAAAAGAGAGATAGAGGAGACAGAAATTAGGGGAAAAGAAAGAGAAAAAAAAACAAAGGGAAAAAGTAGCTAAATAAATCTGCTCGCATCATAGCTAATTCTTTCTGTGCATGATATTCAAGACAGCAACTTCCCAGAATGTTTGGTATAAATTTATCAGCCATTACTTTAAATATTGTACTTAAGGGGGAAAAGAAAATAAGTGCCCAAACTCTACCTGGTAGTCAGGAAGATGTCTCATCACATTGTCTTCAGGTAGCAGAAATAATTTTGTCTGACATCTTCCAGTTAGTAAGAATGCCCTGGTTTCATATGCCACTGGCATACTAGCCCACTACTTAATTGTTTAACAAACATATATATTCAGTAATCATGGTGGACTGTGCCAAACTGACAGTCTTTGTTCTAGAAACATATGCTGGCAATTAATAATGATGATTTAATAGAAGGATCTATTACAACCCATTTTCAGTTGCTATGAATCTGTACAGGGGGAGAAAGCACATTCAGGTTTTCAAGGTCTTCTGTGTCTAAGAGGGAAGAAAATACGCAAAGAGGCTGGCATAGTGTGGGTGCTTTCCCTTGATCGAATGGAGAGGGTGACGAAGAAAGCAAGCAAACACAAGGAGATCCATCTAGCTTTGTGAGGTATCAAGCCATAGGGTTTCTATGATAATGGTGCTAAGAGATTGCATTAGCACAGCCAGAAAACACAAACAGATAATCAAATGACAGTGAAAATGGCAGGGTGGATAAATCCGGTTCAACAGGGAGTCTTTATTCATTCAGAGGGGATGACACTGCTGTGTCGTGACGCAGTTCGGCGGGCCACAGCGAGGCCGGCATGTGGCTCCACCAGAACAATAGCGATTGAGTGCAGATGGGCGCTTCCTCTCCAGAAACACTCCATGCCGCTTGCTCACAGGGAGGGATACGCAGACATACGCTCACGTCTCCATGGCAACCACTTACTTCAGCGTGACATCAGGCCCAGATCAAAACTCCATAGGCGTCAGATAGTACATGGTGTTTCTTTCCTTGAATTAATAATATTGATTTAAAAGGCAGGTTCCATTAACTGTTTCTTCTCTATGCTGGGGATAATTACTGTCTGTGACTTTAAAATAGGAAGCGTGGCAGCGAGTTAAATAATTCATGTTGTGCCACTGCTCAGTCTGTTCTTAGAAGCAAGAGTTATTACTAACTGGGCATGGTAATTTCAGCACGGGGGTCACAGGATTACAAAATGTCTAATTGCCCTCTCATGTGATAAGATTACTTTTCTGAAAAATGCTTTAATTCCAAGCAGAGGCAAACAATCTAGGCAAGTGACCAAACAAGAGCAACCTGCATGAATACTGCTGAGATTTTCCTTCTGAAAGCAGTGAAAAGGGCAGTCAAGGCTTCATGCTCCTTTACTCCCCCTCTTCACCTCACCAAAAAAAAGCCATGTGAAGAACCCTTTACAAAAGTAAACACCCAATCATGAGAGTCTGGTGATGAAGAAGTCCCTTGTATGACCCTTTAGGAGCAGCCCCTCAGTCAATTATACGATGTTAGCAGGCTCTGCGGGGCTTCTCAGTTAATCTTCCAAAGCTGCAAGGTTGGTAGTCATGATACAGTGTCTCAGGGTGAGCTTGCTTGTAAAATTGGAGGAAACTGGAACAGAAATCCTCGGGTTTCTGTGATACATGCAGAGTGCCTCAAGGAGAAAAGCCTGAACAAACCAGGACAGTGCTGCTTCTTAGTGAGGGGTGGGAAGCAGGGATTTTTTTACTATCTAGGCAGAAATATTTTTGGCATCTGAACAAGCTTTTCTGTTCACAAAGGGAAAGCTACTGCTTTGGAGATATAGTAGAAGACTGAGTATGTGATAACATTCAAGAATGTCAAAGTGGCTCGGAGTCACCTGGGCAGTAGGTCACCTATTGCCTGAGCAAATGTTCCTGCTCACTATGAGAAGTGTTGATTAGCTGGCTTATTTGGAAATCTCGAAGCAGAACAGATTTCTTGAAGGAGCTGGAGGCTCATCTAATTCTGAACTCGCATTGGGGAAAAATATGTGCACTTAATGAACTTCCACATCAGACTAGAAGGTACCTATGGAACTCAGCTGCTTACAGGATTAAGCAGTTAAAGAAGGCAAGAACAGATGTACTGCTTCAGACCAAGAGTTTGCCTAACCCAGTAACCTCTTTTCAAGAACACTCATAAGCTTTTCCTAGGAGAATGGAAGAAGAGGGCAAGAACAGGCAACTAAGCACAAGAATAGGGAAATAACAGTATTTTCCATACTTTTTTTCCCCATATATGTCTACTTTCTGCTCATGGGGATCTGTCAAACTTGACATAAGTCTATTTAGTAATCTCCAAAGGATATTTTTTATTTTTGTACAATTTCCCCTGAAAGAAAAAGCATGTTTTCATTCACAACATCCTTTGGTAAGAGGTTTGATAGATCTAATACTTATTTTAACTAAAGCAATTTTCTTCTGTTTTGTTTAGACAGTAGCACCTACTAAATTTATTCAAGACCCTCTTCTTCCTGAACCGACAGTGAAGTGTCGATCTCTGCTAAACCCTTCCACATTACTGTGAAGCTGGAAAAGGTAATCTGGATTGCCTCATATTTTTTAGTACAATGAGTTCACATATAGAAAAATTACAGATGGACAGAATTATTTATGTTCAGCGAGACAGCCTGTATCTTCCAGTATATCTTGACCAACAGGATTAGTCAGAAAAGTTCCTCTATAACAAATGTTAGCGACCAGCCTTCACCATGGAATTTGTGCTGGTGATTTTCACTATGACATTCTTTCAGGTATCCTAAAACTATTGTGTGAGCATCTTGATAAGAGTTTGTAAGAACAAAAGCTAGCATATGAAACACCAGTTAAAAGATTAAAAACATAAGAAATTACAATTTATTCATTTGTTTTTCCATCTATAACAGTATTGCAAAGACGGAGTACTGAACCTAATGATGTCTTGTCCAAATTACTTCAAACAAGCACATTAGTCACAGGATTAGCATACAAATTGCAATGCTAATGTGACTAGGACTGTGGGGACTGTTTTGTTTATGTGACAAGCAAGGATCTAAAATTGTACAACCTTAACCACGAAGAGACAGGACCATTTGAAGAATCTGAATGTGCTGAGACACTGGGAGTCAGGTCCATATTAAAGGGATTCTAGATAACATGCAGTGTGAGACCTCAGTCTGTATTTCATGTGCAGTCTGGACTCACTGCACGTGTCGCGTATGACCTGTGGTGGTGGTTTCCCCCAGCCACACGTAGCATGAGAAACAGTTCTGAGGTGTTTGGCATCACACCTACCACACATTGGCAGCTGCTAGCCATGTCCATCTTTCAAACTCAGGATTAGGGTCTGGGCACTGTAAGGGGCTGTTGTTTTCTGCATAACTCAGAGCAATTGGCATTTCTAAAAATGGATTTTTGAAATGTGCTAGTCATAACATTCTGTTCTCTTCTTCCCAACTTCATGAAGCACATGCTTATTTCAGCCACTCCATCTGAATTATTTTTACTATGGAGATCTCAGTGTCTTTCCCCCAGCCGTCTGTCAGTGGACACAGTTGACATGACTTTGCAATTAAAAATCAGAATCATCATAACCAAATTCAAGGAAAGGGAAATAGATATTAAATATTGTTTTCTCTCTTAGATGCACACATATACATGTATGTGTGTGTGTGCATATATATAGTGTTGTGACTTGGACTCAGTGATCGTATTGGATCCCTTCCAACTTGAGATATTCTATGGTTGATTCTATGACATATATATATATATACCAAAAAAAAATTCCAACTGATGAGAATTTTCCATTTCTATTTCTATTCACACAGGGGTACGGAGTTTATCTTACCCTTCTATATCCACTACCACAGTGTTGTACTAATATACAAGAGTCCCTATTTTGGACAGACTCCAGGCCTACTGTAATGTGCACTATGCAAACATGAGAAAAAAGATGATCTGTCAAGAGAAAAGATAACAACATAAAAATACAGATGAGAATGAAGGGAGACAATGAGAAAATATTAATAAATTTTAGATTGTTTAAAGATTGACATAGTAGCAGACAACCAGAAATACAAGAGAGTTTAGCACTTCCATATGAGCAACCTATCCAAAGGGTGAGATGCAATATGAAAGAGAATGAAGCTACTTATTTGAAAATACATACACAGAGAGGAATATATTTGGGAAAAAGTGATGGAGGAGATGCTAAGGCTAGAGGTGAACGTTTAATACCTACTTGCTTGTGAAATTTGCATCTTTAGAGTAATTTGAAGTGGTCCAAACATTATCCTAAGGTGCATTCAGCCTTAGAAGTCACAAAAACAGCTAGCTTGTTTCCCCACACGAGGCAGCGTAGCTCAGGAGCTGACTGCACTTTGAGTCATCCGGCAGCAGTATTGTAGTCAAAATCATTGTAGGCATGTGAGAAGGATAGGCTTTGTAGGAAGAAGTATCTGTTATCAGGCCAACTGACATAATGGGAAGCAATGGACAAGCTTCTGAGGATAAAAGTCTTAGATCAGAGACTTTCAGAGCAGGAAAACAGACTGCATTGTCTTTATTCATGTGGAGTTTCTCTTATAAGATTTTTATTGCACTTATAATTTCAGGCAATTAACTTATGAAATATTTATATAATGCTGATTAATAGCATATTATAACAATATTAGCATAATAATATTACCATTGCCTAAAGTTACGTGATCTGCAGTGAAAGACCCAGCAAGTGGGGATATACAGTAGAGTGGCTGAACCTCAATAAGATTGTACAGATAAAAGACATGGAGATAAGATCCTGAAACAAAAGATACTGGTTATCCTTTCAAAGCTAGACTACTTTCTGCTCAAGGGTATCAAGATTGATATGAACATGATGTTTCAGCTCTCTGCACTATAGAATCCAGCTACAGTTAGAAAAAAGGCTCCTTCCAACATTTTTTTTTTTAATGTATGTTTTGATATTTATTTCCCAAGGCATGTACAGTTGAACTGTTTGTACATGTCAGACCACGCTTACTACATTTTGTATTATTGATTAATTTTCAGGAAAGAGAAATTGAAGTCTCAAAGATAATGAAATTCCTGCAAGTTTCATGAAGAACATTGTTAAAGGAGAATGCCAGGAAGGGAAAGACAGGCAGAATTCATCTGTTATATATCTTGTTTTGGCAGCAGAACACATGTACCTACTGGCCAGTCAGCCAAGCATGCTGACTGGCAAACAAAAATGTGCACAGCTTTGGGTAGTCACAGCTAATGACTAATTTCATCTGTTCTGTGGTTCATGGAACAACCTACTCCTACAGCCTTATCTTCACAAGTGTTGCAATACAAAAATCGGCAAAATTGTCAGCAAAGAAACGGCGGAGACATATGTTATTCTCTACTGTCTGGCTGATTCAGCTTTGCATTACAAATAGCCTTCCAAATATGTGAGAGCTCCTGAAAGCAGTTTTATGCAGCACGACATCCTACCAAGCACAGTGCTGAAATGTCACAGGGGTATATTCAAATTTCAATATTCACGATTTTTAACAAGTGATAAACTAAGCCTGAGCATCACTGGAGAATGCAAACAACAATCATCCTGTGCCTTTACTTGATGTGCTAGGAACACTGTGGAGTCCTGGAAGAGAGGAGTATAAAAGGAAGCAACTGAGAGCACAGCTGCCTGATGTTGGAAGCTAATCTGAAATCCCTGTTCCACTCCATACCTCGCGCTGCTGCTGCTCACCCCTCCCTCCCATGACAGCACGGTACCATGGAGCAATCAGACACATCTGGGACTGTTCTGCTAAAAATCAAGTATTTCCCTTTGGGACTGGCTTTTAATGGGATGAAGTCTATGATCTAGATGACCACAGTGGAGAATTTGGGAGTTCTCATCCAGTTCAGCATCCACATCATATTCCCTGTGCTCTGAAGGGGCTAAAGTGACCCTGAAGTGGCTCTGAAGGAGCATTCAGCAAGGCAAAGCATTTTATTAGTAAATGAGAAAGAGACTTACAGGGAAGGATGTTTCTCTCCCAGACAGAAAAATATCAGAGTGAATACAGGTTCACTAATATCTCCACTGCATCAGAGAGGTGCAATGATTTGGGACCCATTTTTGGTTTCAACCAAAATTTGGCCCAAATACTTTTTTAAAATTTTTGCCTGAAAGTGTTCCGAGTTCCTGTACAATGTAAAAAAAAATTATATCCCAAAATATTAGCACTCATCTGGCCCTATTAGCTATTCCCTTATAAATTAGTATTTAGTATGGTGTATATAAATTCTAACATTGCAATAATAAATCTTGGCGCTATAAATACACTGACTTGCAGGCCCTGACTTTTTAAAAGCACAGTTCTATTCTGAGCTGGAACAATATGTTGTCCTTGGAAGCCTATTTTAAAGGTTTTCTTCGTTTAATGTTTTGTCACTGGAATGCAATACTTCTATTGACAGAGGCAGCAAGAGCAGAGAAGGGGTTTTTGCACAGAAGGTTTCTTGTTTGTTTATTTATTTGTTTGTACATACAAACATCATTGAATGCTTGCAATTTCATTTGAAGGACAAGAAGAGGTCTTCAGCTCCTCACACAAACTAAGTGCTAGAAAATTGTTGTACTTATAGTATGTTCTTGTCTGCCCACTCATCTCTTACTCACTTTTCCTGTCTTTAATCAGACCCTGTTGTTACTGAATAACAGTTTTCTCTGCTTGAGGGAAAAAAAAAAAAAAAAGAAGATGAAGAAAACCTGCTGTAAATTATTAGCATTCCAGGATTCTCAGATAATACAATTTCCCTTTAATTTCTTATTACATCCCATTCCTCAAACAATAAAGGGAATAAAAAAGAAAAAAACATTTTTACAGGAAATATTTTCTTATGTATTGCAGTTGCGTGAGCATAGCCAAGACATATACCCTGTAGAAGTCCCACGTGCACGCAGTCAATGTGCCTCCGTCTGGGGGCTTCCTGCAGACCCCAGGGAAAAGCCACCTGCATGTTAGGCAGGCAGGCAGTCCCCAGAGATTGTCTCTGCAGCTAGGATTTCTCCTAAATGAGAAGGGGGAGGGAAGGAAGTGTTCTGAATTTTAAAGGCAGAAAGGGAAGCCCCTGACGTGACAAATCACTGAATTATTCATTGTGCAGTTTCTAATTGTTCTTGAAGTTAGCAGTACCATTTGTAGCTAAATCAGCTCAATGTTACTGTTCTCCCCTCCTCTTCCTCCTTCCTGAAGACTAGAGAAGGAAGAAGAAAGAAAGACACCCCTGAAATGCTCCTATCAGTCCAGCCACAGCTCCTGTTGTGCAGTGAGACAGAACTGAGAACCAAAATGCACACTAAAGACTAGATGTTGCAAATTATTTACAGGCATACATTATAATCTCAATTCTGATATTTAATAGAACTTCATATTAAAGGTCACAGCGATTGCTGCTCTAGACTCATATGACTGGAGCGTCAACATAGAGGGGTACAGGCTTTTTAGAAAAGACAGGAAGGGGAGACCAGGAGGCGGTGTTGCTCTCTACGTCAGCAACCGGCTGGAGTGTGTGGAGCTCCGCCTGGGGATGGAGGAGGAGCTGACAGAGAGCTTGTGGGTTAAGATCAGAGGACGGGGACGGGCAGGGGATGTTACGGTGGGGGTCTGTTACAGGCCGCCTGGCCAGGAAGACAGAGCAGACGAAGCGGTCTATAGCCAGATAGGAGCAGCGTCGCGGTCACAAGCCCTGGTCCTCATGGGGGACTTCAACCACCCCGACATCTGTTGGAGAGACAGCACGGCAGGGCACAGGCAGTCCAG
>JAAGAY010139732.1:0-39117 GCA_011801015.1 Ardeotis arabs
TGGAGGGCCCGCTGGGGCAGCCGTTCTGGAGAGACTGCACCCTGTGGAAGAGATGACCTACGCCGGAGCAGTTTCATGAAGGACTGTGGCGTATGGGTGGGACCCCACACTGGAGCAGGGGAGGAATGTGAGGAGTTCTTCCCCCGACTATGAAGCAGCGGCGTACAACATCACATAATGAACTGACCGCAACCCCCATTCCCTCTTCCCGCCTTGTGCCGCTCGGGGCGGGAAGGTAGTAGAGATAATGTTAAGCTTGGGAAGAGGGAGGGGTGGGGAGGAGGTTTTTTATCTTGTTTTCTGTCTCATTATCCTGCTAGTTTTAGTAATAAATGAATAGTTTTCCCCAAGTCGAGTCTGTTTTTTGCCAGTGATGGTATGGATTTCTCCCTGTCCTTATCTCAAACCTCGAGCCGTTTTTCTTCTATTATCTCCCCCTGTTCCCTCGGAGGGTGGGGGGAGTGAGAGAGAGACTGCGTAGTCTGGTCCCAATCGGGGCTGAACTACGACACCACCCCAGCCATTTCTCAGAAGGAAGTATTTCTTTGTATCTTTCTCTCTCTCTATATATATTTTTTTTCAACAGATAAAATTGCTAATGGATAGTATTTCTGTCATATATCCATATGATTACATAATAAACACTGAAGAAAACATACGTATTGTAAAAAGGTTAAGATAATATGAATACTCAAAATCTGTAGTGAAACTCTGGGGTTTTATAAATCCCTTTAAGTAGACAGTGGAAAAAAGCAGTATGTTCAGAATCTACTGTTCCTACCACTGCGTACCAAATGTATGAGGTACAAGTGAGCAAGGACGTGAAGAACTCAAAAGCGCTCACTATGAAGACCGTATGATTTTTCACATGAAATTATGAACCGAAACATTTCAGAGTTCAGTGTGTATATAAAAACAAATGGCTACACAATTTTAAGAAGACAAGTGCATCAAGAATTTTAAGTATTTAAAAAATAAAAATAAGTAAAATAAGTCCTAAAGTCCTAAGCACCTGTGGTGCGTTGACCTTAGCTGGATGGCGGGTGCCCACCAAGCTGCTTTATCACTCCCCCCTGTCAACTGGACAGGGGAAGAAAAAATATGAACAAAGGCTCATGGGTCGAGATAAGGACAGGGAGATCACTCAGCAATCACTGTCATGGGCAAAAAAGACTCAACTCAGGGAAATTAATTTAATTTACTGCCAATCAAATCAGAGTAGGATAATGTGAAACAAAATGAAATCTTAGGAACACCTTCCCCCCATCCCCCCCTTCTTCCTAGGCTCAGCTTCACTCCAGTTTTTCTCTGTCTCCTCCCCTTGAGTGGCACAGGGGGACAGGGAATGGGGGTTGCAGTCAGTTCATCACACATTGTCTTTGCTGTTCCTTTGCCTCACTTTCCTCTCCTGCTCCAGTGTGGGGTTTCTCCCACCAGAGATAATCCTTCATGCACTGCTCCAGCATGAGTCCTTTACATAGGTTGCAGTCCCCCAGGAACAGACTGTTCCAGCATGGGTCCCCCATAAGGTCAAAAGTTGTGCCAGCAAACCTGCTTCAGTGTGGGCTCCTCTCTCCATGGGGCCACAGGTCCTGCTAGGAGCCTGCCCCAGGATGGGCTTCTCACAGGGTGACAGCCTCCTTCAGGCATCCACCTGCCCCGGCATGGGGTCCTCCATGGGCTGCAGGTGGATCTCTGCTTCTCCGTGGGCCTCTATGGGCTGCAGGGGGACAGCCTGCTTCACCATGGGCTGCACCACGGGCTGCAGGGGAATCTCAGCTCCAGTGCCTGGAGCACCTCCTCCCTCTCCTTCTTCACTGACCTTGGCGCCTGCAGAGTTGTTTCTCTCACACATTCTCACTCTTCTCCTCTGGCTGCTGTTGCACAGCAGTTTTTTCCTTCTTAAATATGTTATCCCAAAGGCACTACAGCTGTCACTGATGGGCTCGGCCTTGGCCAGCGGCAGGTCCGTCTTGGAGCCGGTTGATATTGGCTCTATGGGACACGGGGGAAGCTTCTAGCAGCCTCTCACAGAAGCCACCTCTATAGCCCTCCTACTACCAAAACCTTGCCATACAAACCCAATACATAACCCCATGCTCAGGCATAAATTATAGTTGTAATTAAATAAAGACTTCATCCACATCTCACAACTATGCAATTTTTAACTATAAAAAAAAGAACTGCACCAGCATTACCTACCTATGTGGAAGATCCTAAAAATTTTACTGTCACGTTTCGATTTCGGATGAGAGGAAGGCCCCCTTGCGTTCCAGCCGACCTCAGACGAGTCTGGGAGGCTAGGGGTGGCTGGACCAACCTCTCACACACCAGAGTATGGTTTTGTCTGTATTCTCGGAAACAGAATTAAGACTGAAAAAGAGTCAAGTTCCAGGTAACTTTATTAACCCAACAACAAGTTCGCAGATGCAAGAGAAAGGAGAGAAAGAAAGAAAAGAGAGAAAAGAGTTTCATTTACAATAGCTACCACCACGGAGCTTCAGCGTCCTGATAGTCCAGTTCACTCGATGGGGGAACGGGGGAAGGATCCGTCTGGTGTTGGTCAGTGTTGGTTCCGAGGATGTTGATTCCGTGAATGTTGATTCCGTCGATGTGAATTCTGTCGAAGTGTATTCCGTCGAATGTTGATTCTGTCAAATGCGTATTCCATTGATGTGGACGTTCCTGTACTCATTGTATTCCAGAGCTGGTTTTCCTAGCCGCACCCCTCACCTGGCAGTGATATGCATGCCTATTACCGGGTGATATGTATGCCCATTATCGTCTCTGGGCTAAATTTCTCTGAAATTCAGGTTCGCAGAACAACAGAGTTGGCTTGCAAGATAATGGGAAGCCATTGTTCGGGTGGTGGTTTGATGTTGAGACAAATATTCGACACAGTCTTTTACATTTACTCATAATCTTGTTTCTCCATTATTGAACCTAATGTCCCTCTGATATTTATTCACTACCTAATTGGTTGATGACTTTCACCACAGAACAAGTGTGTTGCATCATTTCTCAGCTGGATTCCAGATAAATGTACAGCTGCAGTGATCTGTAAGCATACAGATCTTCCAAGTATGAAGAATGGTTAATGTTATCTCATGAAGGAAAGTTTCTCTCTCTCAACAGAAGCCTAGAGTTCTAACTCTAAATGAGGAGGGGAAAAAAAAAAGGTAAAGATTTCTTCCCTCTAATAATGTAGAAATAAGAGTTTATATTTTAAACATAAGCTAAACTCTTTGAAACAGAATGAATAACAAGCAGTAAGAACATGCTTTGTGTTTAAAAAGCCAATGCCATAATAAAATGGTAATTTGCTGTGTCTCTTGCTGGTTATTTCTTCTTTCTTTGTTTTAATATTAATAATTTAGTCTCCACAGAGTACAAAGGGTTGTGTTAATATGGCAGTGCTTGCAGGTTAATATTTCATGTATGAATTGTAAAATGCTCATGCTCTGATGGAGCTGAACCTGATACAAAAATCACATGAATTTTAAATAAAAAAGTTAGTGGAAAAGGAGACAATTATATAGGTCAATTAAAAAATATGCCCTCCAAAATAAAGTGTTATGCCTTCTTTTTGCCAGAAGCTTCTGATTATAAACATTATTATTAGACCTGGGAATTGCAAATGTTACTGTGTATTAATAGTGACAATTATAAGGTACAATATTCTAATTACATTTATTATTGTTCCGTTTATAATTATTTTAAATTTATTTTGCTTAATACTACAAGAGGAAATACTAAATGTTTTTAAAGAAACTTAGATGATTTAAAATAATCTGGTATACTGATGAATGGCAAAATGTTTATGAAATATTACTTATTTCACTATAGCTACTCCACTGAGGCATGCACTGTGTAAATATTATATGAGAAAGTCTTTATTTGTTCTAAAGATCTTAAAGATTAAATAAAAAAAATATCTAGGAATTAAGGGTGCTTAACTGTTTGAATGTCTCATACCCTTAAGGATACTGAAGAGATCAATATCTTTCCAAAAAGTAGACTCTTCAAGATGCCTTAAGTTGCCTCTTTCAAACTGAAGACATCCAGTTTTGTCACTTTTAAAATTTAAATCACCCTGAGTCGCTCTCCTATCTTTTTTTGGTAACACGTTATTATCTGCTGATCATTATGAACTAATACTGTACTTGCAAATCTTGATGGATTTTGCTATAGTTCATTTCTGGATATTTTAAACATTCAGAACTCATTTTTATATCAGTTCTCAAACTTCAGCATTCCTGCTTCAAATTTCAGCACTAAATAGTCAAGAAATAACATTGATATAACTTTACTAAGGTAGAAAAGTGAGATATAGTCACTAATTTCACTGCCACTATGTTCGTTCAAGTTAGTCTTCCCAAGGTCTCAATTCCTCTATCAGTAAAATAAGGATAATTATATTTCCTTACCTCACACAGGGCAGTGAGGTTTTATTCAAGTTTGAAAAGACCTTTATTATCCTCAGATGGAAGGAATTAGGGAAATGAACATGCATTCTTTGCCAATCTATAAATACAAAGAGACAGGTAAGTGTTTCTAATGAGTGTCATCCTTTAGAAAGGGGATTTTCTTGTAGGTCCCTGCAAGTTGCTATTCTGCAGTAAGTTTAGACCATTAATTTAAGTTTGTAAACAAAAATACCTTGTTTCAAAGTGTCTACTTTCAGCAAACCCCGTAATAAGAAAGGAAGCTGGCCATTAAGGAAAGTGGAGTAAGCTGCCTCTACTACAAGGTTTTGAAGCACAGATATGGACAATTATTGACATATAGTTCTGTATTGCAAACTCCTGACTGATTCTGCCTTGTGCTTAGCTGTTTGTTTACCTATTTCCTTGGTAATGGTGAGTAGGAGTCCTGATTTTTGCTGCCGTTGACTGACCTCCTTTCTGTGAGTTACATGTATACCTATGTGTTTGTGAGAAGCTTTCTATTGCTCTTCATTTTGTGCAATCACTCTTGGTGTCAAGAAGGCCAGACATCGTGCCATTGAAAATATTATAGGAAATGGCTGAAAGTTGAAGTAGCCTGTTGTACACAACTTTCACTCTCCTGTACCAGTATTCATGGTTATGCACAGAGAATTAAAAGAGAGAGCTTCCTTTTCCAAAAGTGCTGTGATAATTAAGTTCCATGATTCCTTAGTGTTTTACCAAGCCATAGGACATTGTCAGGGCTCTACTCTCTGATAAGAATGAGCCAACAGAACAACATTGAAAGATGCTACCTTACATTTAATTATAGAATGAAGAGTGCTAAAAAAAAAATGTTTAAAAGTCATTTTAAGGGTTAAGACAAGGCTCAAAAGGCAGATTTCCACCACAATAAACTCTATGAGAGTTAGGAACTTCTGTTTTAGCAAGTATAATTTAGAGATTTGGTTGGTTTATTCTTTTAATTCTTCATTCAAGTCCTCATTTAATTGCATTGGGATTGTCATATGCTGACATCTGGTGTATGAACCTATCTGAAATAATCTCAGCAATATTTTTATCCCAAATAGTAATGCGTAATTGTTAGTGAGGGAGAAATTCTTCTCCAAATTTTCCTGATTATGGCTTTTCCAATCTCTTGAATGTACTTTAGGGAAGCATAGTTTGTTACTAAGCAAGTCTTTTTGTCTTACTGGTGGAGAAGATTAATCCCTGCAGAAAACTGCATTTCTTCAAAGAAGTTACTAAGACTATAACTTAATTTGCACTATTTCTCTTTGTGTACTTGTCGTAGTTCAGCCCGGATCAGGACCAGACTACGCAGTCTCTCTCTCACTCCCCCCACCCTCCGAGGGAACAGGGGGAGATAATAGAAGAAAAACGGCTCGAGGTTTGAGATAAGGACAGGGAGAACCACCTTAGGCCCCCCTTCACTAAACAAAACCACAACAGTACTTTTCATAAACATATACTACACTACATCCTACTGAGTAATCTTTCCATAAATACGTTGAGAAAAAAAATTAATGCTTTTGACTTTGACTACTATTTTTTTTCAATTTTTTTGTATGTTTCAAGAAAATTTGTTAGGGGATAATAAATAACATTCATTTTATACAGAGGCAGAAAAATTAATTAACATAATAACAGGGTCATCATGTAAACTCACAAACTAAGAGTCAGAATTTGGAGTAAAACGTTATTAATGATGACCTAGGTTTTGAATAAGTATAAAAATATGCTATCATTTACTATATTTTGGAGGAATAGCTGCAAGATATGCCTTCTGTGATACCTCACCATTTTCACAGCTTTATTTTGAAAATCTTTAAAATATTCTATTTAGTAGTAACATAATTCTCATCATATTGTAAGGTGGTAATGTTTCAGTCTATCACTATGATTTCACTAAAGGCAGATATTTCATTTTGGCTGGTCTGCCTTTTATTAATAGCTAGTACTTGAAATTAAATATTTATCTGAGAGTTAAATGGGTCTGTAAAAAAATAAGTCTAATGTTAAATGTTTTCAGGTTGCAACATATTAGAAATCACATGTGGAAAAAAAAGAAGTCATGCACAACTTTTGTTTTAAATCTGTACTCTGCTTCTTCTGAACAACCAAATTAGAAATAACACAAATTAGTGTACTACAGGGTGGCAATGTTTCAAAACATCGCTATATGGAGGGAGATACCCTGTCAGAATTTGCTTACTTTGTCTTATAATATCTTAAAGTGCATACAGCCGTTAAAACAGATAAAGGATAGGGCCTAATTTGGTTTACTATGTAGATACAAGGAATGCATCTACAGAAGTTATCTTAGAAGAATAATTCCCACAGGAAAACAGTTTTGCTAATTTCCTGTTCAATATCTGTAAGTCAACATGCAAAAGGAGTGCAGCTTCTTCCTTAGCAGACTAGTGTAGTGCAAGGGTGTAAAAATAGCAACAGCAATGTATAAATAACATAAGTATTTCAAAAGTGCTTTCTACAAGTTAAAAAGATGAAAACTTGACTCAATTTAGGCCTAAATGCATGACCAGTAGTCAATATAGAATCACAGAATCATCTAGGTTGGAAATGACCCTTAAGATCACCAAGTCTGTTAAACTAACAGTACCAAATGCTGACCATTATGTCTTCTATCATTTTCTGCACATGCTTTTTACACAGTGCTGAAAAGACCAACAATTTTGTTTATTACAAACTGTGATTTTAGGTTGAAAGGAAGGTATCATCTAGTATAACAGACTTCATTTCCTGCAAATTTCCAAGAAAAAAAAAAGCAATAGACAGATTGCCAGAGAATTAACATTTTTTCAGTTTTCACTGTAAAGCTAACTAATAAACATAAACTTACCAGGAAGAACGTAGCCAGAGGGTAATTTCCTCATGGTTTAATAACAAGTGGAAAGTGGTGAATAACACTAGTTCAGTAATCAACGACATAAATAACAGTACAAATTATTTGTTGAAAGTTGATTCATATGACTGCAACATTGACAATGGGAGGAGTGCTCATTGCTCTTTTCAACGATTATTCCCATTGAAAAGCACTCATAAGAACTGTCAGCCCGTGTTCCTTCAACCTGAAGTTTTTTTTCAGAAAAAAAACCCAGAAACTGAAGTTCACATGCTGAAATGCAGAAACTTAATGTCAAGCCAGTATGCTGACTTGTGCCCAAGTAGCCACAAGGGAAACATAGAAAAAGAGAGACCTTTTGTGGAATTAAATAGAAGGATCATAAGATATCAACAGAAAGAAAAGGAAGACTGTGTGCTTGAAAGCAAAGATACGTTAATTTTTTTTAATGTCATGTTAGAAGACAGAAATAAACTGAAATAAACCGATTTTTTTAGAGTCGTCATTTTCTGAGATTTGGTAAAAGGTTTTTGAATATTTGAGGCTGGAAATGTGTCTGAAATTAATGTCTGATGATTCACTTGTCAAAAATAATTTAAAAAAAAAATCTCATTTAACTTCACCTCATTTCAGTAAGGCCATATGATGACCATCTGTGCAAAATGAAGATGAGAAGAGATCTGCACAGTAACAGAGAAGTGACAAAAACAAAGTCAAGGAAGGGGGAGTGGAAGGAGGCAAGTTTTTCCACTCTTATGCAACTTTTCTCTTCACTGTGAGCACACTTCTGTTGTTGCCTCAGTCCAAATTTTGCAAATAACATTATAAAATTCCTGTACAGTTCAGCACCCTAACTGCCACGCTTCCTTTCTTTTGGAGACAATAACAAAGTACAGCACTGAAAGATATATATTCTATTGCTCTCCAGTGATACTGTTGGGAGTATTTATGTAACACATCAGTCTTCACGTGCACTGTTTCCAATAAGGTAAGTGAACACATTATCTTAACTGTTGGTAAAATATAGGAAGCAGAGGAACAGTAGGAATGAACACACTAATCAATCAATAGGAGGAAAAAAAAATGCAAATTACCCTGAATATTTCTGCATAGTTTACAAAAGGGGCTCTAGCAACGTTTGTTTCCCATCTCCAGATTTTATTCTCAAAGCTGTCCCAACTTAGATTTTGTTCTTGTGTTCCTCTGTGAAAGCTTATGTCTGCCATGCATTTTACAGTACAGAGTGAGAGAAAGAAAAACTACTTCTGAGAATCACAGAAGCCAATGAAGTAGCTTCACCCTGCAGGGTTCTAGAAGTTCTTAATTTAAACTATGAATCACTTTGCCACAGCCAAAAAAGAGAGACTCCTAAAGTGGCATCCTTTGGGGGTAATTCTGCCTTTAGTTCTGCACTATATAATTCAGACATTTGGAACAAGTTAAGCATGTGAATCGCTGATGGTGGCCACTCCACTTCAAATAATTGTTGATTATTCCATCACACTAAAGGAAGCACGCTTTTCTACCTTAAAGTTTTCATTTTAATGCTAAATCCTCTTTAAAAGCAATAAAATCTGATGCCCAAAATTAGCATAGTCTGGATTTTGACTGGGTTTGTTTTTTCCTCTTCTTTTCCCCCACTGTTTGCAAAGGTACAGAGGCAATATTGTGAGTACAAATTCCAAGTGACTTCAAAAAGAATAATTTATATTCTTGAACCTCTTTAGAGGACTAGCCAATAGGGATATGTTTAATGAAATTATTTTTATCCTTTTCACAAACACTTTGGAGATAAAAAACCACAAACTATAGTATCTGGGAAAGTTTTATGTATAGTTGATAACACCAGGTAGATGATTGCTAATAATGAGTTTAATAAGGCCAGTGCAGAAGGTGATGAGAGTGTGACCTCACATCATAGCATCCTTCAATGAGAGACTAACGCCCCTCAGAATGTGCAAGGGCAGCAACATCAATGCTTGTCAAATAAAGGAATTCAGTGTCTCTCAGGCTACTGAGTAGATATGTATCAGGATTCAATCTTAGATTTGTGTCAGACCTAAAGCCTGTTTTTCAACTGAATCAGAGCTGCAGATGGCATGAAGATTTAATATCAAGTGCTGTATGTTTCTAGCCTTCCTTAAAAAGTGAAATTAATCATAATGAAATTAATTTTTAATTTTCAATTTTTATAAATTCCTAACTAAATAGAATTCATTTTAAAATTAAATTATCTGAATCTACATGTCAATGTGTGCCCATCAAAGTTTCCAAGCCCTCTTATATCCTTGAAGGTCACAATCTCAATATTTCTGCCCTCTAAGGTTATGGTTGAAAAACTAGTGGCAAAATAGAAAATCTAGATGTATGAATAGATTCCACATGAGAAAAAATCAGTTGGAAAGAAATGTGCTCAGTTAATTATCTTTTTTATAAGCCCAGTGAACATTTTCTCAATTTGTTTTTTAATATACATTAATTATGGGAACTTTTTAATTAACAAATTAACAAAATTTAATTAACCAAAAAAAAGGTAAATGAATAACATCATAAAATTTAAAAATCAAAAATCTATGTAGAAGTTAAAGCTTAATGAATAATATCTGTAAGTAAATACTCTGACAGTACTTAAATGTAATTGCCTTAGGAAATATAAGTTAAAGACAATAGTGTTTTCCCCCTTATTTCTCATTCTCATAAAAAATACTTTAGTAAATATTCAGTTTGCCTGTAAAGGTAGTAAGTTTCGACTGCATATTTAACAAACTTCTTTTTCTTTCCCTCATTACAGGAAGATTATTTTTTTATTTTGCCACATGGATCATTGCAGCTGTATGATAAGTATTTTTTTTCTAAACCTATTTACAGTCACTGCCAAAATAACATATAATGCCCTGTCAAAATCTTTAGTAGGCATTGACTTATACAAACACTATTATTTATTGAAGAAGAATAAATAGCCCCATCAAGAAAAAGTGTTGACATTAAATTACTGAAATATTTGTAACAGATTTATGAAAAACTCTCTACTGTATGTTTTTATCTCTAAAAGATACTATATTTCATGAAAGAAGTTACTTGATAGGGCTGTTTTGAATTTTTGTATTTCCTAATGACAAAAAAAAGACAACAATGACGGAAATGTTTCCTATGATAAACAGATTCCTCTGTCATATTTGCAAGAAAATGCCTTCCCATGACTAATTCATTTCCTTAATTCCTTTAAATAAAAATTATTTTGGAAAGATAAACACTGATGTTCAAAAAATGAGATGTATTTTCATAGCACATCACTGTACACTGTAGTGTACATTTAAGTAAGTATCTTGTAAGGTGTCATGAAGTGACAGATAAAATTAGATAAATTGTTAGCAAAGATATGTATCATGAAGCTAGTCATGTATGTCTACTACAACATCAGACATGAAAAAGCATACAATTGTTACAAGAGTGTATAATTCCCACTTTGTATTTCAGCATCTTTATCCAGAGTCCTTAAGAACAATTTTGCAGTCAAAAAATTATCATCTATTTTGTTTCACCTGAACATAACTATGAAAAGGATTAAAATATATGTGATAATGAAACTGTCTCCCTTGTGGAATCTACTGTCTTATAACTTGACATCAGACTCACATAACGGTCAAGGTTCAAAGGTTCTCTGAAGATTATCTAGTCAAACCCTCCTGCAAGTCTGTCTTTGTTCCAGACCTCCCCATGAGTCTCAGGGGCCTGGGACTTCTGAAGGCAAATATTACCAGTAAAGCCCAATGTGAAGGAAAAGGCTAAGACATTCAATTACTTCAATTCCTTTGCCACCAGCTCATCTTCCCCATTCACCAGGGGGGCCACATTTTCCAAAGTTAATTTTACTGCTGGTGTACCTGTAGAAACCTTTCCCACTGCCAGATTCAGTATCAGATGGGCTTTAGCCTTCTAAATCTCATCCTCACATGCTCAGACAGTGTCTCCATATTCTTCCTGCTTCCACATCCTGTTTTTTTTTTTCTTATGTTTGAATTCAGTGAGGATGCCTTTTTTTTTTCACCCAGGCAGGCCTCCTGCCACCTTTGTTTGGTAACCTAGTCGTCCTGATGGACCATTCTTGATCTTACAGTAACAAGGAAGACGCACAGCAAGCTCACTATCCTGGACTTCAGAGGATCAGGGATCTGCTTGGTAGAATACAATGGGATAAAGCCCTGAAGGGAAAATGGGTCCAAGAAAGCTGATTAATATTCAAGGATCAGCTCCTCCAAGCTCAGGAGTGATGCACGCCAACAAAGAGGGAGTAAGGCAAAAATACCAGCAAGCCTGCATGGATCAACAATGGGCTCCTGGACAAACTCAAACACAAAAAGGAAACCTACAGATGGCGGAAGCAAGGACAGGTAGACTGGGAGGAATACAGAAAAATTTTCCGAGCAGCCAGGAATCAGTTTAGGAAAGCTAAAGCCCTGATAGAATTAAATCTGTCCGGGGCCATCAGTGACATGGAGAAGGCTGAGGTCCTCAATGACTTTTTTGCCTCAGTCTTCAGTGGTGAGGGCTCTAGCCACATCGCCCAAGTCACAGAAGGCAAAGGCAGGGACTGGGAGAACGAAGAACCATCCACTGTAGGAGAAGATCAAGTTCAAGACCATCTAAGGAATCTAAAGGTGCACAAGTCCATGGGACCTGATGAGATGCATCCACAGGTTCTGAAGGAAACTGTCGGATGCAGTTGCTAAACTACTATCCCTCATATTTGAGAAGTTGTGGCAGTCCAGTAAAGTTCCCACTGACTCGAAAAAGGGAAACAAGGAAGACACAGAGAACTGCAGGCCAGTTAGTCTCTCCTCCCAGCCTGGCAAGATCATGGAGCAGATCCTCCTGGAAACTATGCTAAGGCACATGGAAAATAAGGTGATTTGTGACAGCCAACATGTCTTCACTAAAAGCAAATCATGCCTGAAAAATCTGGTGGCCTTATACAGTAAGGTTATAGCATTGGTGGATAAAGAAAGAGCAATGGACATCATCTACCTGGAATTGTGCAAAGTATTTGACAGTCTCACACAACATCCCTGTGTGTAAATTGGAGAGACATGGATTTGATGGATGGACCACTCAGTGGATAAGGAATTGGCTGAATGGTTGCACTCAAAGGGTGTGGTCAACGGCTCAATGTCCAAGTCAAGACCAGTGATGAATGGTGTTCCTCAGGGGTCGGTATTGGGACTGGCACTGCTTAATATCTTTATTGGTGACATGGACAGTAGGACAGCAGGACTGAGTGCAGCCTCAGCAAGTTTGTTGACAACACCAAGCTGTGTGGTGTCAACACACTGGAGGGAAGGACTGCCATCCAGAGGGACCTTGACCAGCTTGAGAAGTGGGCCCGTGCAAACCTCATGAAGTTCAACAAGGCCAAGTAAAGGTCCTGCACATGGGTCAAGGCAATCCCAAGCACAAATACAGGCTGAGCAGAGAATGGATTGAAAGCAGCCTTGAGTAGGACTTAGGGGTGTTGGTGGATAAGAAGCTCAACATGAGCTGGCAATGTGCACTTGCAGCCCAGAAAGTCAAATGTATCCTAGGCTACATCAAAGGAAGTGTGACCAGCAGGTTGAGGGAGGTGGTTGTCCCCCTCCACTCTGCTCTGTTTAGACCCCATTTGGAGTACTGCGTTCAGCTCTGGAGCCCCCAACACAAGAAGGACATAGACCTGTTGGAATTAGCCCAGAGGAGGGCCACGAAGATGACCAGAGGGCTGGAGCACCTCTCTTATGAAGACAGGCTGAGAGAGTTGGGGCTGTTCAGCCTGGAGAAGGCTCTGGGGAGACTTTATAGCGGTCTTCCAGTACCTCAAGGGGGCCTACAAGAAAGATGGGGATGGACTTCTGACAAGGGCATGTAGTGATAGGACAAGGGGTAATGGCTTTAAACTGGAAGAGGGTCGATTTAGATTAGATATAAGGAAGAAATTCTTCACCGTGAGGGTGGTGAGGCATTGGAATCGCCCAGAGAGGCTGAAGATACCCCATCCCTGGAAATGTTCAAGGTCAGACTGAATGTGTTTTTGACCAACGTGGTCTAGTGGAAGGCATCCCTGCTCATGGCAGAGGATTTGGAACTACATGATCTTTAAGGTCCATTCCAAAGAATTCTATGATGATCTTGAAGAAGGTGAATCTACACACACACACCTCCCCACAACCCCCAAAACAAAGAAACAAACAAACCCCAAACAAAACAACTCCACTCTTTTTCTCAATGGATTGCATCTAATAATTTAAACATCACTTGATCAGTTTTTGGTCGGTTGCTTGCTTGCTTTTTTAGATATAGGATTAATTTTCCTTTTTTTTATATATTTTCAAGTACAGATGCAGAAATTTATGGCAGAACTTCAAACAGTCCTATGGCTCAGCAACAAAAAATAACTAAGCCCCCTGTAGAGTACTCTTCTTAGCACAAGCCTACCAGCTCCAGAAAGGCAAATTATCCTATATGGAAGGCATTGGTGTAAATGCTATCCAAATAAGAAATTAGAAAATATTAATTGCTGCCATAGATATCTAAAGTAAGTAGGCTTTCCCTGATCAGGAACTATGCTACCTAGGTTGAACTTCTGACAAACCTGTACATTCACTACCTATTTCCTGCCAAAGTCTTTTCTGACTCACACAGTGACATGCTTCTAAATCTTCAGGAGTCCTATCTGACAGCTATTGTTTAAAATCTAACAAAGTTATCAGACTATTGATTTCACTGAAATAGAGCTGACACATTGGGCTTAATTCAGTTACATAAATATAGTATCTAGTGGCATGTGAGATCCTCTTGGTTGTTCTATGTGGCCTCTAGCTAACATTCTAGAAGGATACTGATCTCCCGGAGGCTGCAAAATTCTGTGAAAAACATGAGATGTCTCTGATGATCTACCACATCTCAAATGATGCTAGATATCTATTTGTAAACAACTAAATCACACTCATGATGACATCATGTACCTGTACATGTAATTAAATCTTTGGTTCTAGGCCTGCCTGCCTTGGTCTAATAGTCCTTGCTACCCTATCCCAAAAATGTGCTACTAGACAATGTGGTCTCATAAATAAATGTGCTCTCCATTTCCTTTTCCTGAAAGAAAAATACATCAAAGAAAGCCTCTCTCAGCCCTGATATTTAGCAGTGGTATGAAATTGCTAATTTCTAATCACTGAAAACGTTGTACAATTTATGTTAACTAATATTTTGATAAAACAATGGAATGTCCAAAATGACCAGGGTGCCATGATATCTCCTTTGTTCCTTTTTTGGGAGCTCAATTCATCAGCCTCTACTCATGTCACATCCTCTTTTCCTCCTTTACTTTCTGCATTTAGTATCCACAGAATTTGTACTACAGTGTTTCCCTCAGTAGACAAAGACATCTAATATTTGTTTTCATGAAAGGACACAGGCAGATGTTTGACAACCCTCATATTGGCTGCTTCTATCATATAGGCCTTTTCTATCACCTTCAGAAGTATGAAATTATTTCCATCAAATGTAAAGGTGTGGTGGGTTGACCCTGAATGGATGCTGGGTGCCCACTAAAGCCACTTGATGACTCCCCTTCCTCAGCTGGACAGGGGAGAGAAAATACGACAAAAGGCTTGTGCATAAAGGTATAGACAGGGAGATCATTCAGCAGTTACCATAAGAGGAAAAACAGACTCAACTTGGGGAAAATAATTCAATTTATTATCTATCAAAACAAAGTAGGATAATGAGAGACAAACTCAGATCTTAGGAACACCTTCCCTCCTTCCTGGGCTTAACTTCACTCACAATTTTCTCTGCTTCCTCCCCCTGAGTGGTGCAGGGTGACAGGGAATGGAGGTTGAGGTCAGTTTATCACACATTGTCTCTGCCGCACCTTCCTTCTCACACTCTTCCCCTGCTCCAGTACAGGGTCTCTCCCACAGGAGACAGTCCTCCACTAACTTCTCCAATACTGATCTTTTTTGGTGGGATGCAGTTTTTCATGAACTGCTCCAGCATGGGTCCCTTCCATGGGGTACAGTCCTTCAGAAACAGCCTGCTCCAGCACGGGTCCCCCACAGGGTCACAAGTCCTGCCAGGAAACCTGCTCCAGTGTGGGCTCCTCTCTCGACGAGGCCATAGGTCCTGCCAGGAGACTGCCCCAGCACAGGCTTCCCATGGGGCCACAGCCTTCTTCAGGCATCCGCCTGGCCTGACGTGGGGTCCTCCACAGGCTGCAGATGGATCTCTGCTCCTCTGTGAGCCTCCATGGGCTAAAGAGGGACAGCCTGCTTCACCATGGGCTGCACCACAGGCTGCAGGGGAATCTCTGCCAGGAGCAGCATTACTCCTCCCCCTCCTTCTTCACTGACCTTGGGCATCTGCAGAGTTGTTCCTCCCACATATTCTCACTCTTCTCCCTCATTGCTGCTCTCAGCAGTTTCTTCCCCTTCTTAAATATGTTATCACAGAGGCGCTACCACCATCGCTGCTGGGCTCAGCCTTGGCCAGCGGTGGGTCCGTCTTGGAGCTGGCTGACATTGTCTCTATCAGACATGGGGGAAGCTTCTAGCAGCCTGTCACAGAAGCCACCCCTGTACCCTGCTGCTACCAAAATCTTGCCATGCAAACCCAGTACAGTAGGGAATGTCTTTTTTACCTAGGCCTCTAATTTTGGACCCTGGTTATGACAATGTGGTTCTTGCTATTAGAAAATTGCCTAGGAAATATCTAGCAAGGAGTGTACACATGTAAGTCCAGGATCTGTGAAGAAATGTTACCTTGTATAGCAAGTGACAAACATGCCAATAAAATAATAATAATAATAATAATAACAACAACAACAATAATAATAACAACAACAACAATTATTTATTATTGTTGTTGTTATTATTATTATTTTAAAAGCCTGGAACCTGGAATTAAGACCTCACAGCAGAATTCAGGTGCCTAGTAAATATTTAAGGATGTAACAGTAAATACTTTGCTCCAGGGAGGTTTCCATCCTTCCTTAAAATCTATGCAGTCCTTGTTTCTTGTAACTTTATGGAGGTACTGTATTTAGATAATAATTTTCCCATGACGCTGCAAATGACATCAGAAGTCTGGAGCAGGAGGTTTGCTGCTTACAGAAAGCAGATTGATAACAACACTACTGAGAAATTCTGTTAAAATTATAGGCAAAATAGCTTCTAAAAAGTCTATATTAGTTTTGCACACTATTTACAGCTTTAATTAGAAAGTCCAGTGCTTTAGGATTCACTGAAATAAATCTTTAACCCAATTGTCTTTGTTGGAGGATAACTGAGCATCTCTAACTCTCTTCATCAAATTCACACCATAGAGTTTTTGTTGGTTTGGTGTTTTCCATGTCCGGTTCTGTTGCCCCCTCACCTTTATTTCCTTTGCCAGATATATTAAAAGAGACATTGAGACTTATAACCACTGAATATTCCCTGGCTGAAGGGAAATAGATACACCCCTGAGGTTTGTTGGTTGGTAGTAGAATACCGCATTGAATTATTGTGTCTGCTAAAGATACTTTGTTTGGTCTCATTTTCAGTCATTTGTATTATTACTGCTGTTTCACTATCTTCAAATAGTTTAATATTTTCATTACTTAAGGTGTCAAATGCCAGTTTGTTGTATTAACAATACCAAAACTCAGATTCCAGATATACTACTTTGTTGAATTATTTTACATGAATTTCTAGTTTTCTCTACCTATTTTACTTGCATATTTTTCACTTACCTAATTCTTTAACCCCCTGAAAACAAAACAAAAACAAACAAAAAACCCGGAGTCTTGCAAGTGAAAGCCTAAATTAGAGAAAAAACAATACTTACTTCCCTGCAACATGTTTATTGTCAACTGTGTAATAATGTGCAATCTATTTCCATGACCACAAGTTCACCAATATTCATGTCCCCGTGTCTTAATAGGGTATAGAATAAAGTTAAGTACTTTTAACTGTTAATAGTATGAATTATAGTATAACTAAAAATAAAACTTTTTTTTTCTTAAGACTTTTAGAGTTGAGTCTTTTGCTTTGCAGGAATGTTAGTGTTTTTTTTTTCTCTGCATGTCCCCACATGTTTTTCAAGATCAAATTGCTACTGATTGTGTACAAAATGGTTCCGGCTGTTGGTAAAAGAATGTCATGAAACTAAGCTAATGTAGAGAGGCACTCAAATTGTTGGAATTTCATTATGAATTTTTATTATGTTTCTGTTTGGAGCATTTCATAGGTATTATTATGTATGAGTAAAAATTCTGAAGAAAACCTGAACTACTTTTGTAATAAGTAGTCAAAAGAATTCGTCATGCAAAGACTAGTTAGGCATTTCAAAAGCTACATGAAGACATGAATTGCTGCCAGATGTGGACATATGAAGGATCTATCATATCTATATCATCTATATCTATATCTGTATAGTATTAGTTATGATATTGTAACTTTTAAAAAAACATCCAGCAGTATTAAACTGTGAACTATAAGAAGATAAAATAATTTATTCCTTCCTATATATTTCTGATCTAAATAAAGGTCTCTATAACTCTCTTCCTCCCAGTGAATCAATGAGATGATACTCAAACATAAGTGGACAACAGATAAAGAGATAGATATTTTAGATTATACCTCTATTCCTTAACCACAGCTCTCAAAGTGAAATAAAATTGCTTATTTGGAAAGTGTATTCATAATTGCATTGTTGTTTCTTTGGTAGTAGCTACAAGCTGAAAACTGTGTAATTAACCACAAACAAAGAGACATCAGGAGGTAGATAGAAAAAAAAATCCTTATATCTATAATACAATTTCCTGTGGGGTTCAGGCACCTAAGTAAAAAAAATTCTGAATGTAAATGCTTCACTCATGCAGTTTCTGCTCTTGAGATTAGATCTTTCCTGAGATCAATTATCTGAAAGACCTGAAGCCAGAAGCACTTAGAGACCATACATAATACTTAAGATGATCACAGCCCTAAAAAAAAAGTAGAGTTGAGATCACTGATATTACCAAAAGTCTATATAATAATGTACCTTGTTGCTAGACGGCTGGACTACTATAAGCCAAAAAGTGACAATCTTTCTGCAACATTTTTCTTTCTCTTAATCACCAGGCAACCAGTTGGAATAAGGATATGTATTGAGGGACTTTTTCTGGAAGCCTTGCCAGCGTTCACAAAAGAGTGCAAGGCTCTTGGAGGTAAAAATGAGATTCTAACCTGGAGTCCTATGACTCAGGGTCTAACTGAGTTCTGGATTCTGTTCTAGAAGTCAGCATGCCTGAAGGTTGGGGTTAAGACAACTAAAATCTTATTTGGTATAAAAAATGCACAATCCTAATTCTTTATATGTGTATAAATAAAGATGTATTTGTTGACAATTTAATTAGCAGAATATTTTAAAAAACATTTTTCTTTACATTTGACTAAATAAATTAAATTATATTTAATTGGCTACGTAGCTTAGACCTTCAGAGCAATTGTATGTGAGACAGGTGGAGAAGTTTGCTAGAGTAAAATGGTCATGCTATTTCTGTGTGTTTGTTCACTGCTGGAAGGACTCATATCAAAATACTCCATAAATCTTCTTCTTTTGAAGAAATACTACCACTTAAAGATCTTATACTTTAACATGTATTGGCAAGTCTCCTCTCATTCAAGAGTATAATTTCTCCTTTCAATCTCTAGCAAAGTTTAACACAGCAGAAAAGGGGAGTTCACAACTGGTTCACAGATGTTGCTCTGATGTGATTTTAAGAGTGTTTATGCTACATTTAAGTCACAGAAAATCAAAGCAGCATACCTGTCATGTTTGAGTGCACCCATAAATAGAATTCTGTTCTAGTAGAACTAATTGGTACAAATGTTGCTTGTTAGAAAAGCTAGTACAACATATTCTTAATCACCAAGGATTATGGAACTCAAGCATAAGAAATCATATGCAGCATCTGAAAAAAAATGAAATGTATTTTTCCTCTTATAGTTTCCTTCAAGACATGATCAAGAGTAAGATGCCACTTAAATGGTCTTAACTACTTTTTTACACTTTTCCTCGTCTATCTGTGTCTCTACAGGTTGGTCACCTGGTTTGTACATCCTGGGGTGAAATTCCCCTTTCTGGGATGAAATTCTCAAATCAAATCTTGCCACATAAAATCTATACCTTTGAAGGTCCCTTCCAACCCTAACCATTCTATGATTCTATGATTCTATATATCATGAGGGTAGAGAATTGTGTGCCTAAGATCCCCAACAGCTCTTTTTCTTCTGCTACTAGATCAACCATTAAGGAACATAAAAAACCCTTTCGTTGTCCTAAATGTTGCCTTTCATCAGAGCTTGCTAGTGTCATGCTACCCTGTTGTAGGTTTCTATGGCCTAACAAATAGGCAGATGTTGTTTAAAATTATAAGGGTAAAGCAAATGTTGCTATACAGCTTCCAATGTTCATGTGTTTGACAGGATTTTTCTACCAAATGGTGTGTGGCAGTAATTGCTCTTTTGGCTCTGTGTTAAAAAAAAAATAAACCAATTGTGCATCAATGACAATGATAATACCAGGATAAAATTTCAAACTATGAATCCTAATCCTATACTTATGTCTAAGTTAGGTCTCTAGAAGATATAAAAATTGTGGAGATAATCTGAGGACTTTTTCATACTTTAAAAAATATTATCTTATGCTTTATTCCCCCCTTCCTGCCCTCTAGGAACTCCACTTGTATTCACTTACTTTTTTTTCCTGTGGCTCTGAGCAGGCTGAGCTCTTAGCCGTGATTTCCAGGTTATAAAAGCAGTACAAACTCATCTCTAATCATCTCATCTCAATCTCTAAATGCATGTAAGTTAATAACTAGATGAGTGACTAGTTTAAAAATTAACTCTAAAATGTTTTTATTTGTGAGTTCTGGAAGGCATTTATCTTCTATCTAAATGTTAAAGAAAAAATATAAACAACTAATATTCTGTAAAGTAAAATCAATATGTTTATTTACGTTTTTCTTTCCTTCTTTAGTAACTCCTTACAGACTATGAGCACAAATAGTATATGCACACAATCTGAGGAAATGCCAGTTCATTATCTTAATTGATATCAGCCCATTATATCTGAATTTATCATTTTTAATAGCTTTAAAAATATAATTATATGGCTATTGCTAGATATGAAACTTATTAATGGTATTATTAGTGATAAATGAGAGAATTATCTCTCTCTTCTATGTATGAATAAAAGGTGTAATTCAGGCCAGTAATAAAATATTAATACATTTCTATCATTGAGATGTCCATATCAATTTTTAAGTTGCAGAACAAAGCAGTTCACTCTGGTAAAAGGGAAAAGGAAATACACGACAGAGATAAATAAATATAGGTAAATTATAAGCATTTTTTAATTGAACACAAACAGAATGTTTAAAAATTTACGTGTTCTTTTAACATATCACTTTATTTGGTCTACTTGCACTGTTCTTCAATAGATTCTATTGTCTTCTGTATTTAGGTAGAAAGAATAATATAGCTATTGATGATATGGCAACACACCATAGCAGTGTATATTGCTTTATTTATACAATCAAAATTGCTTTCTAGAAAAAAGTTTGGGAGGGATTTGGGATGGTTTAATAATCTATCATTTTTCATGCAAAATATAGCAGAGAGAAAACAGATTTCTTCATGGAATATATATAGTATGAACTTCACGTGAATCTGTTATGATTCATTAGCTAAATTATCTTTTGAATATGAACAGAAAAGTGATCATGGGACATTGCTTCTACAAAGATAGTTATGAGAATAAATGACCACAAAAAAAAATGAACACTATTTCAGTACGGAGATATAAGCCTCCTTCAGTCCATTAACTTAGGTGATTCAAATCCAAAATGTACTCACCCTTAAAATGTATCTCGGACTCCATTTTATTCCAGCTTACAAGACTGAGGACAATTGTAGTGCCTTGAATGCTGAAATAGAAGTAATGGATAGACATTATTCTTTTGACTATATATAAAGGCCTCTTTCAATATAGTACATGTTCAAAGTCATTCTTGTTGTTTCAATACATGCATTGTAAAAAGTTGCTCCTCAGTATGGCTTCCCTACTTTCCCTTCAATGTGCATTCAGATGTCTTGCCGACATGCCAGAACAATCACATGAGGACATGTGAAATACACGTGGATACGAACAATGTTTGCCCACTCTGGTCTCCAGTAAAAAATCCCACAAAATCCCCAAACAAACAGAAAAAGAAGTTACAGATGTTGAACCTCTTCATAAAAAATCCAATCATTTTACCTCCAAAAGGCTTACTGCCAGTGGTAAAACTGACTTCCTCTAAGGAAGAATTCTCATTTCTCCCCCTCACTAAACAAAACCAAGGCATATATGAAGGCTGATATTTATTGTTAGTCTTGACTAAATCACTAAAGCTTATTCCTAATAATGGAACAGTTAAAAATAATATACAATTTTTTCTGGTCTCCTGGTCACTCTTTCCAACATGTTTTTACAAAAAGTCACTACAACTCTCATTTTTTTTCACTGAGAGGGAATGGTTATGTTGGTGGAGTGTCTTCCTCTTCACTTTATTGTCTGGTCCATTTGCGTTTATTATTTTTTTCTGCTGTTCACAACATCTTCTTAATTCTTTGCCTGTCCTCAATTTTGAAGTATATTAGAATGTCCTATATATGCTATATATTACATACATTGAAGATATTTTCTTCACTTTGTTCTCTCTAAAACATCTTACAGCCAGCATCCAAGGTTGCATTCCTTTGAAGTCTTGGACTAACTACTGATAAGTTCCTTATAGCCCTTAGGACTCCCTTATCATCTTCTGCTTTTATTTTCAAGGTCTCTATTAAAATCTTGCAGATGAACAGGGGTCCTGTTATAAGCCCCTGTTGTATGTCAACAGCTTCTGTGTTGTGCATTACTGATAAACTAAAGTTTTGTGACCAAAATTAATCTTTAATTGTTTACTTGTATACTGAAATACACACAGGCATATAAATACATAGACACATGGAAATAATGCTCTAATTTTAATAAAATCTATAAATTATTACAATATCAATAGCATGCTATCAAAATCATATTGAAACAACTCTCCTTTCCATTGTCAAGATACACTTATTCTTCTATAGGTTACTGATGGTTATAAGCAGAGAAGAAAATCTGCAGCTGACTCTTGTACTGTGAATAGGCAACTGATTTAATTTTTAAATTGAGTTTGTATATGAAAGTGTGTCTGGATACTATAAGTTGTTGACCAAAAAAGTAATTTCCAGTCCCCTCTCCAGTGTGAGTGAACTGAAGATTTAAAACCTTTTTCCTACCTAAATGGTTAGTCATAACAGTTTGTCTAACCTTCGTGGAAACTGACATCAGCAAACATACTGAGAATTTTATTATTGAGATCATTGGAGTCACTATGGCATTGCATTTTGGAGGGCTTTGACAGCTTAAAATTTACCAGGAGAAAAATCGTCATGTCTCTGGCAATCTTTTTACATTGACCTGTTGTTTAAAAAAAAAAATTGTCTGTTAGTCATATTTGTGAGTAGTTCAGTTAATAAGTAAATTGGTTTTATATTAAATGTTTTTAAAATTGGCTTATCACTCACTGTGCTCAGATGGTAAAACCTTAAGATGAAGTTAGTTCAGCTTAGACATTTATTACTGAGATAATTCTGACTGGAGTCCAATTAAATGACACTTACTTACAGGTTAATGTTAATTCAGAATTAATTACTGAAGTAACACAACATCATGCATTGAATTAGTTAAAATAAACAACTAGGATACTGCTCCTAGGCACTCAGCTAGTCTTTGGATGTCCCTTCCCTAGGTTAATGTTGGCATCTATTACACATTACATTCTATTCCAGTTTCTCTTTTACGGCGTACTTCATTATGAAATTCATTTTCTGTCTATGATTTTACATTAACCTTAACTGTATCTGTGAAAATGTCAGCATTTAAAACAATTACCTTTTTGTTCTGTACTGAAGATAAGTTAGCAATTGCAATTGATTGGTATTTTGACCAACTTGCCACAATAAGATTTATCAAATAACAAATACTGTTAAGCAAAATGAAATTTTATCAGTAATAGTGTAGTGACTGTTACGATTAATTATCCCTTTGATTCTCATCATTTCAGCACTGTCTTTAACAACATAATTCAATGTGGAAAAACAAAGAAGAATGGCTTTGATGGGCACCTGGTGTCCAACCAGAGTCAACTCACCAGAAGATCTTAATCTTAGATGAGAATTCTGAGTGAAAGATCTTGAGTTAGTAAAGGTTGCAGCCTATGTCGTTTACTCAGGTATCTAAATTCAGAGATGAACAGAATTTTATATATTTTGAATCCTAATATGAATTTTTGCTTTCCCCAATCACAACATAGGCTTTGTTTATCATTCCGGGGTACTTATCCAGTCCCAGACATTGTAAGGACACCTTGTACCCCAGGAACTTGTATCGCTTCTGGGATGTAAGACATGAATGTATCCATTAATTTAACACATTAAAGATTTTATCAAGGGACATAGTATTAGATCAGAGTCATATATTAGCTCTTACTTCCCTCCTTTCCCCCAAGCGTCATGCTTAAAAATATAAATCTAAATGTCAAAATTTAAAATGAATTCTAGTGTGATGTTTGCTATTACTGTATACATTGCTTTTATGTTTGTGGGAGAAAGATACTCTTATAACCATGCAATATTATTTCTGTCTTGCATTTGTACTACAAGCAGCTGCTGCTTATGCTACAAAAAGATGCCCTGATAAAGAAGATAATACTGTATATCTCAGTGTTTTGGTTTGGTTTTTTTTGTATGAATATGTTTAGACAGATAGGTATGAATATGCATGCACATTTTAATTAAATCTCACGGAAATAAGGCTTCATTTGAAAATCTTCATAAAGTGAAACTCTAGGTCAAATATTATTTTAATCATTGTAAACAGCTTCAGACAGTGTTTTAAGTTTAATTACAAGTGCAGCCTGGAACAATGTCATTAACACAATTACTATCTCTGCCTTACATATCTTGACCCTAAGAAATAAAGGAGAGTTATCACTAGAATTTAACAGCATTAATTACTATTAATTAGTTTATACTGCATAGCTTAAGGAAAAACAACAAATCCTCTAAGATAAAGTAATCCCACATCACGAAAGTCCTCTAGGAAGGTTCAGCCATGAATTTCAGTGCTTTTGGCACTTATAAATTATTTGATTCATTGTAACAAAGATAGGTTGATATTTACAAACAGTACAAAATTCCCATGTCTATTGGAACAAGTACATAAGATTTCTAGGGTTTATATGTTCTTTCCAGAACAATCTTTTAACTTTTCATATCTAGCACCCTGGTTGAACAGAGTATAGATACAGTAGTGTTTTCACCAGAGCATCACAGTGGTAGCCATGTCAGCCACCCTGCCATCATGAGTAACACTAGCCACCTTGCCTTGCATGCGACTTTTTGAACTAGTATGTACAGTGCTAGTTCAAAATAACTTTTTTTTTTAAGATTATGATTATTATACTGTTACTACATTTGGGGTTTGTTGGTTGATTCTCCCAGTTATTTGATTATAGTATATGTGATATTTTATGGCAATATGAATTCTGGTTTTTTTTATTATTTGGAAAATGTATGTTTCTTCTTATAGAATCATGGTATCATAGAATCATTTAAGTTGGAAAAGACCCTTAAGATCATCGAATTTAACTGTGAACACAAAGCCATCATGCCTACTAAATCAGCTGAAATGAGGACAGTGACTCAACTGCTTCTGTGGGAAGCCTGTTCCAAAGTTTGATAACCCTTTTGATGAAGAAATTCTTCCTGATATCCAATCTAAAACTCTCTGGCACAACTTGAGGTTGTTTCCTCTTGTCCTATCACTTATTATTTGTGGGAAGAGACTGACATCCACTTCACTACAACCTCATTTCAAGGAGTTTTAGAGAGTGATAAGATCTCCCTTCAGCCTCCTTTTCTTCAGACTGAACAACCCCAGTTTCCTCAGACACTTTTTCTCAAGACTCTCGACCAGCTTCTTCATTGCTTTTCTGTAGATGTCGCAAAAAAAAAAGAACTTTTTTGCTGTCTGTCTCCTTAACTCCTGTATTGGTTTTGTTTAGTGAGGGGGGGAATGATACAGTGGCAGCTTTTGTAAGAAGCTGCTGGAAGTTATTTCCCCTTTGTTCAGTGAACTCGGCCAGGCCTAGGGTGAACCTGCCACTTGCTAGGGACAAGCCAATTGGTAGCATAATGTTCACTGATAACACCTCTGCGATAACATATTTAAGAAGGGGAAAAAATAAAAAAAAAATAAAAGAAGAGAAGATGTGAAGAAGCTGGAGCAGGGGCAGAGAGGGGGAGGCGCAAGCCTTGTGGGCTTTGCGGCCCTCACCCTCTGGCCTCCCGGCGGGTGGCTGACTGGGCCCGACTCAGCCCGGCCCAGCTGCAAGAAGTGGAGGAGATGAGATGTGAATGAGATGTAAAAAGGATCCTGAGAGGCGTCTGCCAGCCTGTTGTGAAGAATTTCTTGTGAGAGGAACAGCTGCAGACCCCAAGGTCAGTGAAGAAGGAGGGGTGGAGTGATCTTGCTCCTGGCCAAGATTCCCCTGCAGCCCGTGGTGCAGCCCATGGTGAGGCTGGCTGTCCCCCTGCATCCCATGGAGGCCCATGGAGGAGCAGAGATTCACCTGCAGCCCGTGGAGGACCCCACACTGGAGCAAGCGGACACCTGAAGGGGGCTGTGGCCTGTGGAGGGCCCGCACTGGGGCAGCTGTTCTGGAGGGACTGCACCCTGTGGAAAAACGACCCACGCTGGAGGAGTTCATGAAGGACTGTAGCCCGTGGGAGGGACCCCACACTGAAGCAGGGGAGGAATGTGAGGAGTTCTTCCCCTGAGGAGGAAGGAACGGTGTATAGTGACAAGTGATGAACTGAACATAACCTCCATTCCCTATTCCCCCCTGTGCCACTCGAGGCAGGAGAAGGAGGTAGAGATAATGGTAAGCCCGGGAAGAGGGAAGGGTAGGGGGAAGTTATCATGTTCTATTTAAGGTTATCCTGCTTTGGTTTTAATAATAAAAAAAAGTTGAGCCTGTTTCCCCAAGTTGAGCCTGTTTTGCCCATAATGGTAACTTTAGAGATCTCTCCTTGTCCTCATGTCAAACCTCCAGCATTTTTTCTTCCATTATCTCTCCTAGTTCGCTCAGAGGGTGGGGGGTGAGACAGATACTGCATAGATTGATCCCAAGCAGAGCTGAACTACGACAACTCCACTGCTATAACATTACAAATCATATATTTAGTATCTTTAGTGAATTATGAATAATATATTCCTGAAAGTTATATACTTTTCATATTTCTATAAAAATATATTATGACTTTTTTTTTGGTCGATTTTATTTATTCCTCAAGCAGATTAAAAACTTTCATCAAACTTTGAAATGTGTTGGAATTATAGAATCATAGAATAGTTAGGGTTGGAAGGGACCTTTAAAGGTCATCTAGTCCAATCCCCCTGGAAGCAGCAGGGACATCCTCAACTAGATCAGGTTACTCAGAGCCCCGTCCAACCTGGCCTTGAATGTTTCCAGGGATGGGGCATCTACCACCTCTGTAGGCAACCTGTTCCAGTGTTCCATCACCTTCATTATAAAAAATTTCTTCTTTATATCTAATCTAAATCTACCTACTTCTAGTTAAAAACCATTATAACTTGTCCTATTGCAACAGACCCTGCTAAAAAGTTTCTCCTCATTTTTCTTATAAGCCCCCTTTAAGCTTTGAGAGACCACCTTTTTCCAGGCTGAACAGCCCCTACTCTCTCAGCCTGTCTTCATAGGAGAGGTGCTCCAGCCCTCTGGTCATCTTCCCGGCCCTCCTCTGTACTCACTCTAACAGGTCCATGTCCTTCTTATGTTAGGGGCTCCAGAGCTGGAGGCAGTACTCCAGGTGCAGTCTCACCAGAGCAAAAGAGAGGAGGAGAATCACCTTCCTTAACCTGCTGGCCATGTTTTTTTTTTAGTGTAGCCCAGGATGCAGTTGGCTTTCTGGGCTGCAAGTGCACATTGCTGGCTCATGTTGAACTTCTCATACACCAACACCGCCAAGTCCTTCTCCTTAGGGTTGCTCGCAATCTACTCTCTGCTCAGCCTGTGTTTGTACTTGAGATTGTTCCAACCCTTGTGGAGGACGTTGCACTTCACCTGGTTGAACTTCATGAGGTCTCACGGGCCTACTTCTCTAGCCGGTCAAGGTCCCTCTGGATGACATCCCTTTCCTTCCAGCATGTCAACTGTACCACACAGCTTGGTGTCATCAGCAAACTTGATGGGGTTGCACTGTATTCCACTGTACACATCACCAGCAAAGATGTTAAACAGTGCTGGTCCCAATACTGACCCCTGAGGAACACCACTCATCACTGGTCTCCTCTCGGACATCGAGCCATTGACCACAACTATTTGAGTGCAACCATCCAGCCATCTCCTTATCCACTGAGTGGTCCATCCATCAGATCCATGTCTCTCCAGTTTAGAGACAAGGATGTTATGTTGGACAGCGTCAAATGTTTTGCACAACTCCAGGTAAGTGAGATCAGTTGCTCTTCCCTTGTCCACCAATGCTATGACCCTATCGTAGAAGGCCACCAAATTGGTCAGTAATTATTTGCCCTTAGTGAAGCCATATTGGCTGTCACCAATCACCTCCTTATTTTCTATGTGTCTTAGCATGGTTTCCAGGAGGATCTGCTCCATGATTTTGCCAGGCACAGAGGTGAGATTCACTGGCCTGTAGTTCCCTGAATTCTCTTTCTTTCCTTTTTTAAAATTGGGGGTTATGTTACTCCTTTTCCAGTCAGTGGGAACCTCACCGGACTGCCATGGCTTCTCAGATATGATGGATAGTGGCTTGACAACTTAATCTGCCAGTTTTCTCAGGACCCACAGATGTATCTCATGAGGGATCTTACAGTATATGAAAGTTACTAAGGATGTTTTTACTGTTAAATACTACCTGTCTATGACATGTAGTTTTTACCCCTAATTATTCTTGCTCATTTATACTTAAGTGTGCTTAATCTTAATATAAAACAACTTTAGTCTTCATCAAAGAAATCTCTTAAGATTGAAAAGCATTTTATAAAACATTTTAAAACAACTTATCATTACAAAAATCTGTATCACAGCACGCCAAAAATTATTAGCAACATAGGAAAAATATTTTTTTAAAAAGCAATCTGAAAACAGATGGACATTCAGAAAAAAAAATTCCTAGAATTATAATAGTAATACTGAAAAGATTTTATAAAATTCAGTTACAATAACAAATCTGATAACTTACACTTTTTATCTGCAAGTTTTGTTTTCTTTTGCTTTGTTTTCTTTTGCTTTGCTTTCAGACTGTCCTCTTTTAACCATTTCTATCATCTCCAGAGGATGAACAATTTATTTTCCCTGGATACTGTCTTCAACTGCCCGTCTAAATAATAAATTGATTACAAGCTTATAATTATATTCAAGAGGTTAACCCAGCAAGAATGCAACCACTAGTTTTGGCAATCATCTACTGTACATTATAATACTTTGAAAACAGAACAGCTGGATAATAGCACTTGTTCTCATAGTTGTTCATCAATGCCTTTACTTGGTTACATGGGAAATTTCCGTTGATCACAAAGCAGTAATGATTATTGTGCCAACAACTATTAATAATATTCACTTTAAAAATGTTTAATACAAAAATGTTGGAGTACTCCGTAACTTGCTTTATTTTTCTAAATATGCAGCTCATTTTAAAGGAGAGAGTGCCTCTGTATTTAATTAGTGTGTCCAGAACACTAAACAGTCAATCTTTTCTTTTGTTATAGAGACATTTAAATTAAAAAAAAAAAAGATTCTCTTAGAGGTGGGGGCAATATTAGGCATTTTTTTTATTTGTTTTATGGTTGGGGTTTTTTTTCTGTTTAGTTGCTCACTTGATTGCTGGTTTTAGTTTTCTTTATTTCTTTGTGTGCATTTTGTATGGCAATTTATAATGCTTAATGTAACTTCACAGATTGCAAAGTAGTATCTTGCAGACTTGGACAGGCGTTCACCATCAAATCAACATCTTTGTATTAAAATAATTTTAGTTTTTATATTAAATTTAAAAAAAATCACAAGCATTTTTAGACTGTTGCAGTTTAAGCACTGGCTGCAGAAAATTTTTTCCATCAGTATTGTGCAAGACCATGTGGTCTTCTGCACCTTGTGCACACAGCTTTCTTCAATCACAGTATTATTTTATGGGAGTGGAATATCTCATAAGACCTTTAGAAAATCAGCTAAACTGGAAAAGCTCAACTTAGTTATCTACAGTGGGATTTCATAATATAGAAAATAGTTCTAAGTGTCTGGAAGCTTTGAATAGAGGAAATTAATCACTGTTCTCTGCAATTTAAACATAAGATAGGAACAATAAAGAACAGAGTAGGATCTAGCATACCTCCATGTCCTATTGGCAAAGTAGAATGTCTAATACTATGTTCTTGATTTACAATGGTTAAACCCTGGATAAGTTAATTTAGGGAAATTATTGGATTTTAATACTTCTGTTATGTTTTTGTATTGTCCAAGATGGGGCTATATATGATTATTATGATAGATGCTTTTTAGTTGAACTTATGTCTTTCTCTTAGAGTTCATATAAGAAGGACCTGTAATTTTGAAGGAGAAAGAATTCTGCTTTTTCCTCAATTTTAACTCAGTACTTCTGAAAGGGTAATTTATATCTCCATTAGAAGAGTAATCCAGTTTCTAAATAACCTGTGACTATCTATTAATATTTTTATTTTATATATCAACCATAAAATCTAGTATCAATCATACCCAACCATATCAGCATAAATAAGTATAATATAATCTTTTTATTATTTTCAAAGAGATCTCTTCTCTGAAAAGTGTTATCTGTAATACGTGTGAATATTTGCATATGTAGAGACATAAAGGTGTATACATATCTTATATTTATTAATGTATTTGTTCAAAATGTATTTACAGATGAAAGTAAAATAGATTGGAGAAACACTGGTGAAAGACACTAGTTTTCAAAATCAAAATCCACAGTTATTTAGGAATGCTTTAACTTCTTATTAACAGAAAGAATTACCATGTCATTCTTTTCTCAAGTCCCATGTCATTTTTTTAACAAGATAATTACTGCACAGAGTGTGGAGATGTGATAGTTACCATTAGCAAAGCTGCAATTAAGTCTGAGTCAACCTGTCTTTATAATCCCTTCATCTCAGTTATTTTTTCTCCTTATTTCATCTCACTGGACTGAAATGACTCATGCTGATTCCCAGCCCAACATTATCTGTTTCTCTGTATTTTATTTTTTATGAAACTATGCTGGTTTTGAATAGCAAACTTGACTGAAATGAAGTTTGTCACAGAATCACAGAAAGATTTAGGTTGGAAGGTACATCTGAAGGCTGTCTAGTCCAAACTCATGCTTGAAGCAGCATCAGATTCACATATAGATCAAGTTGCTCAGGGCCTTATCTCATGAAAATTGGAATATCTCCAAGGGTAGAGAGTACAGAGACTCTCTGGGCAGTCTCTTACAGTGCTTAAGCACTCTGACTGTGAAGCATAATCTGGTAATATCCAGTCTGAACTTCCCTTGCTGAATCTTGTTATTGGGTTCTCTTGACCTGTGAGGAGTTTGGCTCCACCTTCTCTATAGCTCAATACAGGTAGTGGAAGATGACAGTTAGATCCCCTGTTAGCAGCCATTTCTCCAGGCTAAACAAACTTAGTTCCCTCAGCATCACCTCATACATCAATAATTGCAGATGGTCCCGTTCCATTTTTTCTACATCTGTCTTCTACTGGACAGAGACCACCCCAAGCCGGACAGAGCATCATAGACTGCTTAATCAATCACTTTCTCAACCTACTCTCTACTCTCTTGTGAATGCAGTTTAGTGTGTGATTAGCCCTCACTGCACTCCTGAATCTGTTTCGGCTCTCAGAGCCCTCTCGCTAAGTGCAAACATGAACAATTTGTATATGCAAAGGCAAGAATTTATTGTTAATCTAATAAGTAAAGTCTTAACATCAAATAATTATTATTAGTAGAGTTACAATGACACTAACAGCTCAAATAATATATAGTTAAAATAATAAATGAAAAACCATCTACTATCTACCCATTTCTCTGATATTGTACTCATCCTTCCACTGCCCTTCTGACACTTAAAGGTGGGACATGGAGGTGATGCCTTCAGTCTGTGTGCATGAGGAGGTATTCAGGGGAGTCATCAGCATTGCAAGTCCTCTGTTTGGTTCTACTTTTCTATGTTTATTGACATGCTTAAAGCCCTGCTCTTTCTTCACTGTTCTGCATCTAAATTTACTGCTGTGTGTTTCACGTGTTGGATCCTGTTTCTTCATTCTCCATGTTCCTCTCTCCAAGCTGGTTTTACTCAGCTCCCAAACTTTTATTTCTTTGATAGCCAATAACTGACCAGTAAATGGTGACTTGTTTACAAGGGTGCCCTGTATTAACCAGTGCCAGTGTTTTCAAGGCCTTTGAGATCATCCTACACTTTTAAACATCTATGCTACATTTTATTTCAGGGTCATACACAGTTAATTCTACACAGAAAGAATGTACCTGCCTACATATCTATGTATACATACATATATATGCATATCTAAATAAAAATAACAACAACAGAGTTTTTCAGTGTAGAAAAACTGTCTGTGACCCTAGATAAGTAAGTACACATATATACACATATATATATGTATGTACATGTAGCCTAATATTCTATCAGTTATACTAAGCCAAGCAAAAACTAAAATGAAGTAAGCACTACTCACCCGGCCATTTGATGATTGCTAGCTACAAAGCCACAAAAATCTCCAAGCAGCACAAGTCCAGAGTAAACCTGGGATCCTGGGGCCTGCTACATGCAGTGGCAACACCTTATTTCCTGGGGCTACAAGGGCACAAAAACCTACCTATAATCTTTACTCTTTTAATAAAGAAAAGAATGATTTTTTTTTTCAAAATCTAGTTTTTGCTATCTTATTGTCAGACTGTACACCATAAAGGTGTATAAACATTTGTTTAGAAAGCTGAACTTCAACAGGTGAGCACTATCAGTTCTGTTGGACAGTTTATCTGCAGAGTTTCCCATAATGTCTGACAAATGAAAAATACGATATAAAGTTTTAAAACTCAGACATTTATATAGACTTCAGTTACAAAGCTAGAAACTTATGCTACTGAAATATCTCTTGGACCCACCCAGGTGAACTACTAAAGCACAACAAATTTCAAGCTATAGTAGTATGCTGCTGCTGCTACTTTATTCACTTTTATGGTTAGAGGACATCAAAGCTGTAATTGAGAAAAAACTTTGTCCTCATTTTCATGAGGAAGTCATCAGACTGGATAAACTGAGTGTCGATATCAGATGTGCACACACACACAGAGATTAGAAAATTATTTTGGTTAATTTACTGTTTACACATCTTTAATTAAAATGCTGTCTTTGCAAGACAAATGTTGAACATAATCCTGGGATTATGTGCTACTGATTCTCAGACTTGTTTCTTAATCCATTTCCTTTACTTTTAAAAGAGAAATGTTGATCACTTTGTGACCTAGTAGTCATTTATTTCAGTAAGATGTTTTTGCTTTCCTGGAATTACAAAAAAGAATTTAAAAAGTTGTTTGTTTTTTTTTTTTTTTTGTCTGACGGAAGGACAAAGAGTGGCTGTAATATATTTTGCTAGATAATAAGCCTTATGATACTTTCTTATTTGAAATTTCCATAAGTAAATAATTAAAATACAATCTAGATGATACAACAGGAGACATGCAATTAAGTGAGAAACCTCTATTCAAACTGTAAGCAACAGCTACAGGATATGTCAGATAGATTTCTACAGGGATCAGTTTTGGGCCACGTAAACTCAGTATTTAGATTAGTAATGTGGAAGAAAGGAGAATACTAAACCTAGAAAGGTTGTAAGAATTTCAGGAGACATGACTGGAGGTTATCATCATACTAAAAATTTAAGAAATGTCTGAAATAAGTGGGATGCAAATTGATAATTGCTACTGCTAAATATCCAGAGGACAAGAGTTTAGATTGACAAAAAAAAACCCCAATTTTTGTATTTATCAACAGAAAGGGTCCCAGCTGGCCATTTTCCAGGACAATTTTACATTAAAAATTATTTTGAAATTGAGCAGTTGGAGTAAGTCCCAAATAAATGAAACAATAATGATTGATAAGTCTAAATCTCATGGTGTATAAGAATGAAGGACCTAAATTAGTTTAGTCCAAAGAAGACTGCAGGAATATGGGTCAGAAGTCTTTGTGTATGTAAAAAGGAGAGGAAAAAAAAACCCAAACAGAACAGTTTGCTAGATCTACTGGGGATAAAATAAGAAACAATGTGCTTTTGTCCAGTAAAATGCCAACTTTTTTTTTTTAAAACAATTTTGTCTAGGATGGTTTAATGGTTTGAAGAAATGCTATTTATAAATGAACCAGCTAAAAAATATTTTCCTCTTATTCTACTTTTTATCAGAAAGATTTGCTTGACTGATATATCAGAATTTCATTTTCCATAACTGGAAAATGCTTTTGAATATCTTTCAGCTGTTACCTTCTATCAAGCTGCAACTGTATTCCACATTAAAAAGAAATACAGATTTTAAAAATTTCTAAGTGCGGATTACAAGACTTATTTTCTGCCTTTAAAAATAGAGACGTCTAAAGATTCTTTTCAATAAAATTTATACATTTTTAAAGTTTTTTTTCTTTCTTTTTTTTTTTTGTGTTATTACTACCACAGTTTAAATTACATAATTTCATCACCTGTGGTTGTCTAAAACAATGAACATTTTCAAATAAAATTTGAAAATTCCAGGATATATCTTTATTAATATATTGACCATGTATTCCTTCCTTTCACAGAATGATCAGTTGCATAGAAGAAAAAAAATTGTGGGCCTACATTTCTATTTGTATGTATAATAATTGGTCTACATTTGCTAGCTTATGAGAGCAGACATAGTACACGGTTAGGAAAATTTAGCTTGCAGTGGCAGTGCTAGCTGCATCTGGGCTAGCTGAATGTGAGATTAAATCCGTTCAATAAAATTCATACTCTGTGTTAATGGTGAAAATTACTTGAATTGCAACCAACTTTTAAAGTTACATCAGAGAACTCAGTAGGAAGATATTTTCTCAAACATAAGCACTAAATAACAAGGTGCGTAAAGGTATTGACCCTTGAGTTTTAAAATGTTCAGATATAATACAATCCTGACCTAATTATATTTTTATAGCAAAGGACTGACTTTTTCTATAAAAACTGCAGTTAGAACACATGTTAATAAAAAAACAGTATCTCTCTTCAAGTTAGGAAGTAATTATTTTTATTTCAGTAAACTTAATAGTTACATAGTAAATATTTCAAAAGAAAAAGTTTAGTGTTAGTGTTTTTAATCATTCATATAAAAATATTTTTTGAACGTAATAGCATCAGGTTTTTTTGTTACTGTAACTAATACTTACACAACTACAATATTTTATTCTCCATATTTAAAAATATATTTTAGCTCATTAAAATGTCACTTCCTAATGAATTAACACAGTACTTTTTTCTTCATTTACATTCTATTCAACAGATGTTATTGAATTGATTCTATTTTTTATATAAGAAGATGACAATACCATTAAGATTTTTTTCAAAACTGTAATTGTAAAATTGACCTTATTAAAATTCTACTTCCTCCATAATTAAAAAAAACCCTAATTACTTGTAGTAATTGGACCAGAAATGACATTTTCAGTTCATTAATATTCAACAAATTATTTCTGAAGATGTTCTTGCATGATTAGCAGTCAGTCTTCAGCATTTTTGTTAATTTCTTATTTAAAAGTCATCTAGAATAATAGTTGCATTTTAATAAGAGATGTCTTTATGAATTGACTTTATTTATAAGGTTTTTAATTGCTAATTAATGTGTGAAAATATCTGTCTCCTGTAATATTTGTAACACACGAAGTGAAAGGTGAATGTAGTAGAACAACAATTCACACACGCTGCATCACTCTAAATAAGCATGAAAGATACAATGTTTCTCAGCCATAAATTTTCATTATTCTTTCTAGAAATGTCAAAACTAGGCTTAATATGTCATGGTACTGTGCACCTGAATAAAGAAGTCAATTTATCTAACATCACAAAGTAGAGGCAAATCAAAATAATGATGTATGAATTATTTTATTAATCAGCAAAATATAATGGAGATAAATTCAAGATGTATACTATTTATATTACTTGATGTTATCACATTTGAATTGATATTTTATATGCACTCTAATTCTCTTCATATATATTCTCTTTGAATATATATGTCTACATTTTTAACATTGAAGTGTAACTCCTCCGATGTCCCTCGAACAGTCAGAGCTCAGACGAACTCAGTCAGAGCTATGAAGAGATTTCCCTTCTGATAAGCCTGAACCGGGAGCTTAAAAGTGATCCCTTTTACGGATAAGTGTCAAATTGCCAATAAAAACTGCCACATGATGCCAAATGTGAAGTCATTTTTTGCGACATGTCTCCATCAGAAGTCAAACTGAAATGATTACACATGTTCCTATTGGCAGGCAAAGAGTCTTCATGTGATTTCAAGGTTTGTATTTCCATAAGTAGATACAAATTTTGGATAACTCTGCTTCTAACACCTGAATATCTTCAGATGTTTAACCTGCATGTATCAGCAATGGAAATCCAGCTGCCTGTGAAACTGTAGCTCTTTCAGGAATTTTGGGAGCTTCCAAAGTTAGATTGTATCTGAGAGAGAATTTTGATGACAATATTGCACTGAAGGCCTCTTTTTTAATGTGTCCTTCAGAATAATCTCTAAACTTTTTGTTTTCATGTCCCCTTTTTTTTCCCCAGGGAACCTTTACTCTTAGAATGTTTCTGTCTGGTCATTTCCATTCCCTATAACGCTTTTCCATACAAAAAGTAGATAAACTCAGTAGATAAACAAAAATTTGGGTTTGATTCAAGGAACAAATGCTGTATGGAACCTACTACTTCAATTAAAACATCACAACAATTAGCTGTATTTCTTAAATAGTAATTTCTAGTTTAGCCTGCAGTCTTGTACAAGCAGAAGCAGAGAGATTTGACAGCATTTGGGACTAACCAACAGACATTCTGCAATTGAAAGTGAGATTTAGAGCTTGGCTGTTCTAGGTTCTTAGCTTTCAAAACAGGACATTTATCAGAACTCAAATTACAAGTATGGTGCTCTCCAAAGTATCAGAGTATGTACACTCTTTGCTAGAGGCATCCCAGTCGTCCTTCAAAGCACCTGTGCTTTCCAGAAGGAATGTGGTACTTCCTATGCTCCCAAGCCCACTTGCACAGAAGTCTTTTCAGTCTGCACATGATTCCATTCCCAGCTTAGCAGGTTACTCTGTCTGCTAGTTTATAGCCAGCAGAAAAGCATAATTTGAAAAAAAAAAAAATGAAAACAACCTTTTTCAGGAATCTACTGTTTCATTGCAGTTTCTGACAAAGGGCTGCTAGAATTTCCTGGCTGCAAATCAAAGACAGTAGGTTCCAGTAGACTATGAGAGAATGAGGTGTAAACACCACCCTTCCACCTTTGAGAGGAATGTCCTGTGAAGCACAGAAGTCTCTGTTCATGCAACCAGCATCTGAATGATGAGAATGGAACACCTAGAAAGCGACTAGACACATACAGTTTGAAAATCTGCACAAGATTTGATTCCTTCTTACATATAATTTCCTGACTGTATCCATTTAATAGTCATGACAGTTTAAAAAAAAAACCTCTTAGGTAGACAGATGTCATCACTATCTTTTCAAGGATTTGTTTTTTTTTTTTGTAAAAAGCTGAAAATTTCTTGCTTTTCAAACTTCTAGTGTATGCACATATCTTCCTTCTTTACAAGCACATTATTATAATCAGCTGCTTCTCTGCTTTAGTGAGTGAAATACCGTGGGTATAATTATTAGAATGTTCAAACTGATTTGCATGCAGGTATAGTAACTCTTGCGAAAATAAAAAAAAAATATATATATTTTTTTAAAAAAAGATAACTTCCTTAGCTCTATAGTTACATAACGGGTTTAAAATGCTAATCCTGGCATGCAACAAGAGAATTACTTCTACTACAGTTTTGAAATAATAATGATTTTCCTCACAGAGTTAATTTCCACAGCAATCAATAAAATTAATGATGCTGTAGTTTATGTATAAGGTATATATTTAAAATTTGGAACCGCATGCTCTTTGAATAACATACAGAAGTAGCTCTATATATTGTGTGCATCACTTTTGTTGGCAAGAAAAAAATTGTCTGTTGTTCCCTTCATACTCTATCAGGAAAAAGTGGGTAGATTTCATAGTCTTCATACCCTAATATTTGTATGACATTTAGAAACACATTTACAACAGGAACATATGGTGGCATTTTGGAAAACAAGTCTTGTGATAGTAATATAAAATCACTGGGAAACAAAATTATTAGACACTATGTCCTAGAAGCACATATTGATGTAGAAATAATATGAAAAGTTGTGGAATTAATATGAAAAATTGTGAACTGTGGAAATTCTTATTTTCTCCCTTAATCCAATGAGATAAGAGTAGTGGACTAAATCTTTGAAGATTTTGAAGGCATATTAGGAAGCTATAGTTCATCTCCTTACATTTTTATGAAATACTCTGTTATTTTTCAATTATTTTGTTAAAATCAGATGTTGCTGAATTTTCTATTTGTTTTAAAATATGTGAACATAATATGTCTTACCCAAAAGGCTAAGGCTTACGAGATTTCTGATGTCTGTGACTTTAAAGTGCCTGAGAAGAGGCTTATTTACTATGTTTACAAAGGTTTAACATAAATTCACAATAATAATGGTCATAAAGCTAACGGTATGTCTGAAGATGCCTGACACTCTACTAAGAAGCGGGAATGACAGTTACCCTGTGCAAACCGTGTGCCAAGCAGGAATCCAGTTGCCCTTCATGACTGAAGATGTGCTGCTTGTTGTAGCAGACCTCAGAATGGTGTTGTGTTCCCTTTTTATTACTATCCTCATTGATGCTTCTTTTTGTGCTACATCACTCTCTGAATCCCTTCCAAAGAATTTGGTAAGTGACTCTAGTCCATTAGCTCAGATTTATTCCTACTTCTCTTTCTTAACTCATTTTTTCATGCATCAAATGAAGTCGTAGGCAGATTTTATTCTGGTCAGTCTACTGTGACTCCTTTTAAAATTCTGCACTGTTACAGAGTAGTTGCAGCTCTATATTCTTACACATTTGTCGTAGTTCAGCCCCGATCGGGACCAGACTACACAGTCTCTCTCTCACTCCCCCCACCCTCTGAGAGAATAGGGGGAGATAATAGAAGAAAAATGGCTCGAGGTTTGAGATAAGGACAGGGAGAAATCCTTAAAGTTACCATTATGGGCAAAAACAGGCTCAACTTGGGGAAAACTATTCATTTATTACTAAAACTAGCAGGATAATGAGACAGAGAACAAGATAAACCTCCTCCCCACCCCTCCCTCTTCCCGAGCTTAACATTATCTCTACTACCTTCCCGCCCCGAGCGGCACAGGGGGGAAGAGGGAATGGGGGTTGCGGTCAGTTCATTACGCGATGTTGT
>JAAGAY010139733.1:0-19486 GCA_011801015.1 Ardeotis arabs
GTGGTGGATGCCCCATCCCTGGAAACATTCAAGGCCAGGCTGGATGAGGCTCTGAGCAACCTGATCTAGTGGGGGATGTCTCTGCTCCTTGCAGGGGGGTTGGACTAGATGACCTTTGAAGGTCCCTTCCAACTCTAACCATTCTATCATTCTATGATTCTAGTCCTCCTTGCAGCCACTCAGCTTCTGCTGGTACAGATTCTTCCCAGGTTCCAGCCAGTTTTCCTCTCTCCCCCAAAATAAAAGCATCATGAAAACTTGACTTAGAGTTAAGTCTTCTGAAAGAAAAAGTAAACTGCAATACCAACAACCACCTGGCCTCCTTAGTGGTGGAGCTATCTGGAGGTCTGTGCCTTCTGGCCACACAGCAAGTCCTGGGCAGCAGAGACAGGCTCTGGCCAGTAGCTTGGTGCAGGCTGAACTCTGTTTGAGCAAGAGCTCCCAAAAACATATTTTGTCTTTTACTGCAGAACTGACAGGGTAGGGAGTTATTTACCTCCTTGACACACAGAGAGGGGAAATACCAGCATACATCAGGAATAAATACATGAATTTGAAATGCAAATCTTTCACCATACATGCTGTTGGGACTGTAACTCTCCAACACTCCTTTCTTGGCATAAACAAAAAACAAGTTATACTTTATCTCATGCTTGGCCTTCCTAGTTTAGTATGCCTTACAACAGCCACACTGCTTCTTTTGAGTTTCAAAGTCATATTGTTCATTAGCACTAATCTTTATTTAAAATGCTTTATTGAAAGTAGCTTTTCTTAAAGGGGTTTTCAGTGACGTTTCTTTTCAATAGAGAATATTAACTCTGTTGTCAACTATTCAGATGTCAGCCACAAACTTTGGCATTCCTAATTTCAGGGCAACTGAATGAGAATATTAAAGCTTCAGCATGTTTTGCCTGTGGATAGAAGCCTGGAGAAACTACTGCTAGCATGTAGACCATATGATATATTTAAAGCATCCATAAATAATGTTTCAAAGTCTTTTAATTAGCATTGATATTCTGAACATGACTGACTTCCTGGTGCCTCCTTCAAGCTTCTTCTTTGTAAAAGTAGTATTATTTCTTCCAGTCTAAATCCTCCTTACCAGCATTAGGGCAAACATTTGGCTATTAAGTTCTAAAATACTGAAAATACTTTATACAAGTTAGTTTCCCTTCAAGAAACAACCCTCATTCATTAATAAGCTATGAAGGAGCTATGTAGCACACCTATGCTTTAACCAGCAACAGACATCAGAAGTCTTGCATCTCTTAGTATACATAGGATGACTTTAAGATCAGGAGTAATTTTTTTTCCACAGAGGTTACTTCCCAACAAACAAATGCTTTAAGAAGGAAGAAGAGTGGTGAATAGAATGCAGTTTTCCACTATTGAATTCAAAAGATCCCATCTTTATCTGCAGAAGTACTCTGAAGCCAAGAAAATCAATATGAACACCCAAATCTCAAAATTTTCCTTTTCTTAAAGTCCTGACCCCATACTGAGACTGATATGTGAACTAAATATGTAAGTAATAATTATAGTATGTCTTCAATCATTAAGTCATATTAAAAAAATATAAATCCAAAAACAACCTCAGGAATGAAATAATTTCATTTAATTGTTCTCAAAAGTACCTCACATCTGTTTCATGGGAAAACCAAACCACAAATGTGCACTACAGGTATTATTTCCAATGTCAGTGATAGTATAACCTAAACAACAGTGCACTATTACTTAGGGTTGTCTTTAAGCCCCAAGAGCGGAGTTACTTAAAAATTATTTTTCCTCAGTGCATCTTCTGAATGTTTTACTCATAAAAAGAAGAAAAAAAACCCGAACTTTTGTTCTTGTAACATCATTTACATTCTTTCCAAATACATTATTTTGGATGTTCTTACTGTAGTATTTCTAATACTGTCTTAGTTTGGATGTTTTGTTGTGGGTTTGTTTTTTTTTTTAATTTATTAAGAGTTATTTTTTTTTTAAAAAAAATTATTCTGCTCTTCAAAAAGAGATCAGAAGGGAAGTTCTATAATGAAGACTTCTTCAGTCAAAATATGGTTTTGCCTTCAAAAGTTTTATCTGAAAATAATCAAGTAGTCACCTGTCATTTTACAATAATTTTTTGTTTAGCACACGTGCCAGGTACATATTGATGTACGTACATATTGATTAGGTTTTAGCACAGCTATCCTGGAATAACATTTTCCTACAGACATTTTATATGTTTTCACCTTTCAATTTCCTATATAGAAAAATAAAACCAATGCCAATGCTTCTAAACAATCTCATTTTCTTAAGTTTAAAATGTCCTTCATCACAGAGAGAAGACAACTATCAGCAGAAATAAGGATGGAACATATCTACATTTGGCAAGCAGAAGGAATATTCATTATTCATTAGTCTCCACAAAATTTGAGAAGAATGTGAAAGGTAGCACAGAACAAGCACAAGAAAGGCAAGACGCGGGGGCTTACTGTGATCACAGTTATTTTTGCTACTTTTCCATACATTAGCAACTGGACAGGCAAATATGTACTAGGATCTACAGAAAGGAAAACAAATGATTTGAGGAATGGGTCTGTAAAAGATGAGGGCTATCAGTGTCTGGCTGTACAAGACACCTGAATTTTCAGGTTCCTCTGCTACTGGGGGAAGTTGAAAGGCTGTTAAGTCCTCTGAAGCAATAGATAATTGCTTACATAGATAGAGGGAGAGTTTTATGTTACATATCTTTTTCCTGAAGAACAGCTATGGCCAACTAACACATTAGCCAGTTAACGTGCTCAAAACGGCCAGATAACTAAAACAATGTCCTGTTTTGTTTCTTAATGAGCAGTCATTCGTTGAGTGCTCCAAGGGTCTCTTCCAAGCTTTGGCCACATAGCTCCAAAAAAGTATTCCCCTCCTCGTAAGCCTTTTCTAGTGATGTTTCCTCACAGGACAGTACGATTTGTTTTCTGATCAACTGTGCACACAAAGGCTAAATGAAATGAAAATTTTTTGCATAATGCCTAACCTAATGTAACATCAAGCCACGAGCTGGGCTCTGTGCTACTGGTACTTTCTTAAGCCAAGTTACAGCCCGCTTTCAGACGACACATTCCATGTCATTTGGCATCAGCCTGTGGCTAAGGAGTTTTCCTGATCCGTCCCTGCAAAGCAAGACATTTTAATGACCTAGTATCTCATAATCTCCAAAGAGGAATATGAGAAGCTGTCTTAAGGTAAGCTATCTCTTCTTGGACATGAGCCCACTTATTATGCTTGAAAACTTGGCTTCAGTAAGTGCAGTCCAGTATTGCTTTTACTGTCTACTTAGTTCCTTTAAGAGACTTCTGTGAAAATAAATTAATATATGAAGAAACACAAGAATGTGTGACAAACTCATAAATAATACAAAACCTCCCGTTCGTGTACAGCCTCACAGAAGCAGCTCTTACATAGGCATTGCTTGCAAATAACTTCAAATTGAGAAGCTTCCCCCGGTAAGGGCTAATTGATTATACCAAAGTGCAAGTAAATGTACATGCGATAGATACGTGCAGGAATCAGCTGTTTTGTTTAAAATTAGTAGGTGCAGCCAAGTCACTTAAAATACCATAAATGTGTTACTAATAGAAAGCACAAGAGTAGTCTTTGTTTGAAGCTCTTCCCTCATCTGGACTCAGTTGTAGGAAGCAATCATAAATAAAACACATTGCAGAACCCATTGCTTTCTGCAGTTGTTAAGAGTCCCTTTATCGTCCAGAGAGATGAAAAGTGAACTCTCATAATGGGCACAAACAACACTGTCTATAAAGCAGAAGGCCAGGCACTAGACTTAGAGCTGTTCAGTAAATACCATTAAACCCAGAGGTTTATACAAAAGACCTGTCAACTGTAAGCGCAGGAAACAGTTAAAGCAAAAAATCCTGAAGGATTCTGACAAGCTACAAGAAAAACTGTGTTTCACTTACCATACATGTTTTGAGATCAAATGTGAAAAAAAAGCCTGATTCACTTGAGATTCACGCTGAAAAGGGTGGACATGAATGAGAATTCCTTGCAAAAGGTTATTAAGATGGTGCTCTTAGGTTCCCTCCGTAATCAGAGGAAACAACCCTAATTGTCTCCTAGAGTACTTCTCTCCAGCTGCTTTGAAAAAGATGAATCCTTCCCTTAGCGCCCATTAAGCAAGAGCACTCACTTCCTCAAGTGGAATGACCTCCTGAACCACAGAGCAGCCTGGCCTCCTGTTGGGAGCTGTGGGACTTGCACCACTGCAGGTCATAAAGAACGTGCCAAACTCCCAACTTTACTCCAGAAACAAAAGCAAGTCCGGAGTTAGTGATTAAAGCCAAGGGTGATGTATGAGGAGAAGTCACAACACCTCAGGTCTCTGCTAGTAGTTACCAAAGTTTGCATATATTGCACACTGCTGCATTTTATAACTACAGTAGTCTTGCAAATCAGTGTCTGTGCTAGGAACAAGGAACTGAGGCACACTAAAACTCATTTTATGATATAATTACTATCTTCATTATTCTACAATATTTGAATGGGAAAGCAGCATCATAACATGCAATCCTACATGACATGATTTACTGTCCCGTCATACGAAAATCCCCATTGCTAGCACCACAGACAAGACCATTAGGGCCATTCCTGCAAGTACTTTTTTCATTTTGTACATCACTAGTCACCATGGACTGATGGGGTCTCCAAGACAGGTTCCCAAATCCCAGTCTAGCACTTTGCTGTTGGAGTTATTGCTGTGAGGAATGCCAGCACAGAATGCATTTTACCATCTTTTCTAATATGTCTATATAGACTACCTCCATCTGGTACAGAAATTACAGTATAAATGTTATTAACTGACGTGCAGCAAAGTGACTGTGAACAAGACATCAGTGGTTTAAGTATCAAAGTCTGCCACTGCTGAATGTGATTTGACCCTATGATAAGAGAGGCCTTGGTTTCATTTGGGGTATGGAGTTCAGCAGTTTTTCAGATCACAGTTTCTTCGCTCTCAGAGCACTGTTTAAACAAAGGAAACATTATATCAGATATTAAGCTTATCACTCTAGGAACATCCCTTTGATAAGCACATTACCCTTGGAAAGAATAACACCAAGGAAAAGTTGAATATTACTAATCTCATAAAATACTGTTTGACTGTAATACAAAGATTTGTCTAGTTTTATTGCATGTAGTTGCCTAAACCCAGGTGCTTGGTGACATTTGTATGGCTTATGCTATCCCTCCTAGGCTCCAGCTGGCTATTTCATTCGCCCTAGGATATCCCAGCTGGCACATACGAGGCAGGACGTATGGGACATCAACAACAATCCAGAAAAGCAGTTGGAAACTAGGACGGATACTCTAAGGTGACTTAAAGTCACAAAAAACCATGCACATTTAGGCAGTTGAATTCAATCTTCAAAGACAGCCAAAGCACTATAGCTAGTCTGGGCTACTGCAGAGCCAAAAAGGAAATACACTTCATGTATTTGCAGCTGTTTTCAGCTCTTTCCTGAGGAGAGACATGCCCAAGCAAATACTATCTGAACGTATGCTATATTTTATCTGTCCTATTTGCCTGAAACAAGTAATGAAAGAACTCAAGAAGCATTAACTGATGTTTACAGTATGGTAAAAAAGTAGGAAGGGATTTACTTAGGCAAAGATCATAACTGTTTCATTTGCCTTAAAATACCATACAAAGTTCAAGTAGAATTGAATTTCTGAGAGATGTAAGAGCACAGGCAATGGAAACCAGTAAGGAGACAAACAGAAACAACAAAATTACTGTACATTGTTACAGTTTGTTGTAAAGATGCCCATGAAAAACACCCTTTTATAGCAGTTATTAGATAGCAGGAATGCTCCTCCAAGATGTCACCTTTATTTTTAGTGGAATTCACTCCTGCATGTTGGAAAATACGTAGCAAGACAGTTTATCATTATGTTCCCTTACATTCTACTGTTCTAACAAAGTCTTCACTGTAGTGACTAAAACAAAAACCACAACAAAAAAAAAACATCACACAAACCAAACACACTACTGCACACAAACCAATGGGGGAAAAATAAAAAATAATAATAATAATAAAAAAAAATATATATATATATTAAAGGTACCCAAGAGTGATTTAGACATTCAGGATCACATGGTAAAACTCTACAGCCATACAAGTTGGGTGTAATTGAGCTTATCCAAATCAGTCTTGGAAAAAAAGTTAAAAAAAAAAAAAAAACAAAAAAAAAAACAAAAAAAAACCCCAGGTCTCCCAAAAAGCCTGTTTAAAAAAAAGTGCCTACTGCATATGATATGATAATCCTTCACATGATGCATGATTTATTCTCCTATCACATGTCAGGATGACTATTTATTGAGACAAGGATCAATAAACAGTTGCAGAATTAAGTTCTCAGCCCCTTCCACATAAACCTGCCTACCAGGTTGCATCCTCAATTTAGAACAAGATCAGCTTGCTTAAGGTTCTGCTCAACCTGTGCTAAAATTACTTGATAATAAGGCAGTAATTTGTTTGCCTCTTCAGCATTTTAAGAGAGATTAATCTGCTACTGACATTTAATGGAAATTAAATCACAAGCATATTACAGGATAATTGGGAAGCATGAAAGGAGTTGCTTAACTATAGTCATGCACATCCTGTTACTCGAAATTACAGTACCACAGACTTGTCAGAGTTTCTTTTCGTTTCTCTGTAAGAGAATGCAGTAGAATTTAGTACTGAAAAGTTATAACAGAAAGTGACTATCAAAACCAAAAATACAGAATAAAGCTTGCAGCTGGCTGCTGCGTGAAGTGGCTTAACGACCACTGAGAGAAGTAGGCAGCAGCACATCCAACCTCGCGCCGGACTGGAGCAGAGAGCATGGCAGGCTTACTGCATGGTCAAGACCAGACACATGCTGCATGGACACAGCAAGAAAGGAGATGGTCATGGTTAAACCTTTTGTGTTTTTAGTCTGTCCTGCCTAGAACATTTGAGTTTGGTGTTATTTGAGTAGTCAAATAATTAGTTTATGTTCTAATAAAACTTATTCTGTTAGTGTTTGAGAGCATTTTGGTCAATCTCAGGCTGTTCGACTAAAGAATCCAACATAGGCTTCCCCACAGATACTAACTCTTCCATGACAACTATGCCTCTGCATAGCAAAGTCTATTTAATATACACTACTGATATTTTTATCTACTTCACATCTTCAGATAAACAGACTCTCCTTCTGAAATTTCAGTGGAAAAAGACACAAAAGTCTATGTATTTAATTACTAGCCTCCTGGTAATTATTTGCAGTCTTCTCAAAACACAGAAACTTGATACAGCCCTCTGATACACTTGATAATTAACAAAGAGCAGTTTTTAGTCCTGATTAAATAATGAGACAAAACCGAGACAAACTGGAAAACACAGTGAAACTCAGTTACATGAAACAGTTTCCAACAATGAATTTGGCCCCATGTTACATTGCACATCATTGCTTTAATACCTCTACGTTAAAAAAAAAAAATATATATATATTTTGGAGTAGAACTAATTTCATCAGTCAAGATAGAATGATGATAGGTGAAGGCAGAATGAGGGTAAGCTGCACACGAGAAAGAATATTGCGAACTTTTTGAGGCAAGTTTGATATTTGAGAGAAGAGGGGTGCAACAGAAGGCACGACTCTTCTGCGTGTGTGAGGCCTGGCCCAGGGCTAGGAGCAGCTGCTGTTTGGGTACGGTATCCTTTGATGGTGGTACCCAAGCAAGCCAAGTTTGTGACTCTTAGATAAGATGAATAAAATACATAGGAGCTTGCATAGCCAGATTAGAACAGGTGAATGCAGTTTCTTGGGTTTTCTGGCAAGATGCATTTGCAGCGCTACTTTCCCCTTACAGCTCAGTACCTTCACTTGTTATCTCCTTGTAAAGAACAACTTGTTCCCAGAATTTCATGCCCAGGCAAAAACAGAACTGCAGTAAGAACAACAAAAAACCAACTGAAGATGACACCAACAGAAATCAATGCATTTCATTTTAAACAGAATGAAGTTCAGAAGTTGCATTCCATTCATTTGCCATTTATCCACAAAATACCAATTGCAAACTGGAGCTGCACAGCCAGAATTGCTTTGCCCTTACCTCAAAGCAAGCAGCACAGTTCCGGATGGTCACCAGCATGAACACCATATGCACAAGCCCGGTAGTTACAGGACAGGAATGCTGTGCGTTGGCAAGATTGTGTGGGAAAAATGCATATGGCACCTGCTGACACCCTACAGGCTCTTTCCAATGCCACACTCCTTCAAGAACCTTATACAAACAAGTTAAATACCTCATCCTGAGATTTACAATTTACAGGTGAGCAGATTGCTGCACTTATGTGGTGCCTCATTGAAGTTAGGGTGGCTCCATGCAGGTGCAGTTGTCCATATGCATATCATAAACTGCAGGCTCAGAGCTTATACTTACTATTATGAAAAAATAAAAATCAATTACAAAGAAAACCAAGAAACTGGTTTACACTGTCCCTGCACTCTAAGTAAATGAACGGCTTGGAGACTTCTTTCTCCCTGTGTAGACACTCCGGGAAATATCTCACCAGATTAGCTTTGGAAAAGCAGCAGCACGTATTTTTGCTTGCAAACTGGGGATGTTAGAGTAATGATAAATTAGTCAGAGTAAACTATAAAGTAGTATGATTTGCTACTGCTGAATCTATTTTGATTTCTTTATGTAGACATGGATCCTTAAAAAGAAAAAGATATTGGCTGTAATATGGTTTGCTTTGTCAGGTCCTCAAAGTTTGGCTCAGGGAACGCATGGGAGTGCCATAAAGCAGACAGCTGTTCCTATAATCTTCACTAACCTCCTGTTTCATAAGCGCTAGGTCATATTATAGGGAAGTCACATTGTAAGTATTACCTTTCAAAGTAACTCAGGCTATACAGTTGTTGCTACAGGAATACTATATGCTGGCACATGGGAGAAAAAAAAAAAAAACAAAACAGAGTTTCTGCAGTCTGAAGAAGAAAGAAAATGGGTCAGAACCCCTATCTCTTCTAAAAGCCTGAGAAAATAGAAGTCACATTTTAGTCACCTGAATTCCTGGTTCTGAGGCTAGAAGTCGCAGACTGTAGACTTACTAAATCACATTTTTTCAGTGTGCTGTTCCTTTTGTATTATGCCAGTTCATCACCTTAGCATTGATGCAGAAGCCCCTTCCCATGAGCCAGTAAAGACTTGCAGAACTTATTTCATCAGTTTTTGCATTTAATTACTTAGTCTCACTTGCTTCTTGGTGTTTGAGAAACCTCAGGAGACAGCAAAGCTCAGTGTCATGACAGAAGCCATTTTCAAAGCAAGATTATCTCCCTCTCCTTTTGCTCTGATTGCATATAATTCCCTGTAAAAAAAAAAAAAAAAAAAAAAGCAACCTAACCCCCAGCCAGGAACATGCCAGGTTGACACTCCATCACTCCATCCATAACAGTGTGCATCATTATCCTCACCACCTCAATGCCTCAGAATTTTTATTTGGACTTCTGATATAGGCAGATGTTCCAAGACAGTTTTCCTTAAATAACATCTATCTTATGACAGAGATAGCAAGGCTCTTACATTGATATATAGGAAAGCTAAGGGGCCACCTTTTTAGCCTCTTCCACATTTCATCTTTGTAGCAGATTTTACACAACTAGACACTTTCCTGTCACATTTGAAGTTAATATAATGGGAAATTCATTATTTCCCTGCTCCAACATATCCATGACAGATAATGCAGACCAGCCAGAGCAGACCATGACTCCCGTCTGTCACGGTTTCTCAGCACAAGAGCAGCTCAGAGAGACCATATACAACCCTCCTGCCACTTTGCATGTTCAATATATATCGCCTGAAAGAATTAGGCTTAGGAGTTTTTGCTTCACTAGGTTTTTAACAGCTAGAATAACACTTTTGGATTAGAAGACAGTTAGGACAGGCTTAGCTGCAACAGAATAGCGGAGCACAGACCACAGACCTGCGTGCAGCTTCAACCAGCATTCTTTCTCTTTGCCTGAAAAATAATCCAGCATGACAGTTTGTTTTATTTCCATAATAGAAAACAGTTCAAGAATATAGCAAAATATTTTCCAGTCACTTGGTTGAAACTGAGTATTTTCTAGTTAAAAAAAAAAGTTAATGAAGCATTTTGTGAAAGAGTCTGCTAAGCCCACTGTTTGGGGACTACTTTTAAGCCCCTGTTCTTCAATTTCCTGAGTAGGGCCTTGCGCAGCAGGTTGTAATCACTTCCATCCTTTGCAATATTTTAAATATGCCCATTTCAATCTACAGTCATAAAAAAATAAATACTAAAATACTCAAGAGAGTTTGTCTTTCTAGCCATCGAAAAAAATTATGGAAGGGGTACAACCTAGAACCGCTTTTCTCTTCCAACTCCCTTTTAGTGGTGTTATATAATGAATACAAACAGTTGAAAGAGTACAGAGTTTAAGATTGCTTTTCTGTTAGATAGTCATGGAATAATGAGGTTGATAAAATACACATTATCTTAATTTACTCCCTCCCCAATAATTTCTTTTTCTCCATGTGAAGCAGAAAGCTTGCTTTTTTTGGTGCTTCTGGAATTACAGCTTTTATGAACTAAAGATGCAGAAGAGTATCAAGTCAACCACTAGAGTTCAGTACCCAAGAGGAAAACAAAACCTGTATTGTATCTACAATTCCTTCTTCCTTCCAGATGAAATGCTTCTTAAAGAATTTTTGCTTTTTATTAAATGATTGGAAAAGTCAACTGGAAGTTTAATCTATTGGTGTCTTCCACAGGAAAAAAAGAACAATCTAGATTTACACAAAACATCAGTAGGATATCAGTGAAAACAAGTACATCATTCTTATTAAAAAAAAATAAAAAGGAGTAATTTGAAGGCACAAACTACATACAAGCAAATCTATGTATGCTCCTGTACATGTCCATATTTGAAAATTTGGGCTTACTTATCAACATCTTCAGGTAAGTCCAAAAATACTTAAAACATTCCCAGCTCATAACTTTTGGATTTAGTTTTGAACACAATTTATAGCACAAGGCAAAATATCTTGAACGTATTTTGAAGTAAAGCAAGAAACTGCAGAAGTGCTTCAGTCTTACAGTGACCCAGTTAAACTTCTTTCTCCATGCAAACCTTCTAAATAGAGTGCACTATGTTTCTCATATTCAAAGAAACATGCTTCAAGCATATAGCTCATCTGTTATATTGTTCTGCCATCTGTAGGTCGCTGAGAAAATTCTTTATTCCTGGCATTTCAGAGTGCCTTGTTCATTACTCTACAATTTTAAGTAAATACTAATTAGAAGTATTACCATCAGTAGTACCCTTTACACATCATATACAGCTGATGCACAAATCGTTCCAGACATGGGATCATCACAAGAGACTTAACACTTCCTTATCCAAGAAACCCCTGATCCACAAGGCACAGTTGGTCTGTTATCCTTAGCTCTAAGGGCATCCTGGGATTATTAAAGTGTAAGCTGGAGCCTCGGGAATGGCCATTTATAGCTGGGTAATACCAGCTTCTCAGCCCTATGTCTTTAGGCATCTTATCTCTGCTATCCCATACTGTAACTATGTTACACATGTGTGTGTATACATGTATACACACATACCTCTATAAAAACATGTTCATACACACATTTTTGCACTCCACACAATTTTTCTGCAGGTTTTTTTCCAAGTGTCACACAAGCAATGTTTTTCAGGGATGCTGCATGGATAAAAACAATCTAACAGCCTTAAGATGCTAAATTCTCTGTTTTGCATGTCCTCAGCCAACCTCAGCTACAATTAGCTGTGAGCATTCAGATTCTGCAGCGAACAGAACTGCTGTGTCTGCACGTCATGCTCACAAGCATCATTTAGACTGCTCAGTAGGAGCAAGTGTTCCTTCAGAGATTACTCCCTTCCTATCTGTTACAATAGGAGAAGATAAAATAACTCCAGAATGGTTGAGACAAGGTACAGACAGAGGGCTCAGTGCCAGGATCTCCCAGATTGGAGCAGGTTGTCTACCACATTTCAGGGTGTAAATTAAGTTATGGTCCATTGGGATTGTTGTGTATCGCACCAGCACAGATACACACAAATCCTGAAATCCATGTGTTCTGCACTGCAGTGACAAGCCCTTTATTAAGGATAAATTACTTGGAGACACTTTCCTTCCATATTGCAGAGCCTTTCTGGAACAAAAGGCAAAGGAGTCTTTATGTTAACAAATCAGTGAATAGGTTCATGCAATATAGAATTGTTCATCAGTGATATTAAGCATTTGTGACTACAGTTCATATGCTTAAGTATGGATATGAAACTGTATACAGTTTCTATCTGTGAAATCAGACATTCCTAACAAGCCTCTGATATTGCTGAAGTGACAGAGATACTCTTTTTGTTCAAAAAGTTTCAGACCACCAAAATGTACTCCAGACAGTATTACCAAGTTTCATATAGCAAAGAACACCTGCACTGCACCACATCTTATTGATCTGTGTGCAGAAATGTCTTAGCTAGCTCTGAACAAATAGCTGGAGACCTATAAGCAGCTGAGAGGTCCCGGCTTAGACCAGTTGCAGTGGGACTACGCTGCTTCCAGGGCTCTGGCTGCTACTGCTGCCTAAAGCTGTATTGCACAGCATTGAGGCATGCACATTCACTTGAAGTAGCTGATATTTTCAACACACAGATTTTTTTTTTCTTTTGTGTCTGTGTGTATTGTAAACATGCACAAAGAGAGTAAAAGCACAGCTAGCGTATGATGTCAAGTTAACTATCATAAAGGAGCAAGGAGGAAAAAAAAAAAAAAAAAAACAACCAACAAACCAACCCAAAACAAATGACACCCTCCTTTATGATCCTGGCACATATCATTCCTTTCTGTATAACTGACTGGGTTTTTCCTGAAACATACTTTTATGCTGCTGAGAATATAGACCCTCATCTCTTCTCCCAGCCTTTCTTCTTCACAATTTAAAGGTGAAGTGTCTAGTCAAAACACCTACTTCTAAGCATATTATAATCTTTCCTTTCTGAAATTCATATTGAACTCATCATCCAGAAATGCATTTTTAAACATGGCATAAGAAAGATATGCCATACTACTAGTTTATCTGAAAGTCAAAACAAAACCCTACCAAGGGTAATTTCACTGATACTAACTCAGTTCTGCCTTGGATGGCAGCAAAGCTGGAACTTCAGCTTGTTTTTAAAAGAGCACAAGAGGAGGTTTCTCTCAGTTCAAAAAATCAGAGCAGTGCCCTAGAGGAGGGAAAATGGGGTCAATATTCTTACAGAGCACCCTCACCCTTAAAAGGCCCCTGGGGCTTATTATTTGTTAAATTAAAAAAAAAAAAAAAAATATATATATATACACACACACACCTACAACTTCCCAGTTCCACCTGAGTATCTTAATAATAAGATGGACTTAACCCCAAATTAATTTCAAATGATCTTTTTACATGGGCATGGTTTCAAAAAAAGAGGAATAAATATTACGAAGAGGATTGACCAGTAGATAGTAAATCAAAGAGCCAAGTATCCTCTTTCAGACAGGTGTTCAAGAAAGTCTTTGCACTTAAGCACAGAACTGATACTTCCCTGAATTACCAGTATCTTGTACATGGTGATATGCTCTACAGGCACTTACCAAGCCATAGGTATTTACATGTGCTAAGTTTTGTTTTGTGGGGTTTTTTTTGTTTGTTTGATTGTTGGTTTTTTTGTGTTTTGTTTTTGTTAGTTTGGTGGGGTTTTTTTTTTGTTTGTGGTTTGTTTGGTTTTTTTTTTGTTTACTTTGGTTTGGGGTATTTTTTGTGGTTTTTTTTTTTTTTTTTGTGTCTCCTCCTATGCAGCCCAAAAAGTTTTTTTTTCAGAACTTGTTTAGGTTCCTGCTAGATTCCAGCCTTTGGAAGAGAATTCTACAATGCAACTGCTTATGGGCACAGAAGCATCATCTTTTATGCATAAAAGAAAAAAGTGTACTCCGCCACTGCCTCCCCCCCCCACCAAAAAAACAACATACCAAAAACCCAAACAACTATGCAACCTCAAAAAACCTGTCACCTGATGTCTGCTGGACCTTGAACCGGAGGATTACACTGTGCAGGCAACTGAGCACTTTGGTTCAGACTGCCAGACACGTTTTTTTAATCTAATTCTAAATTGCTCCGGAACAAAGAGTGCCTTACGCCTCTCTGTTGTTTCAAAATACAGACAGCTATTGCCAAAATACAAATTTAGCCTTTATGTTGAGAAATGTTAAATCCAGAGGAGAATTTCCTATTGTGCAGTCTACAGCTGTGGGCTCAGGCGTCCCACAAGAAGACACAGCATGTGTGCAGTCCCCAGCTTCAGCACAAATCCAGCTCATGTCCTGGCCAGTGAAAAAATTCCTAGCTATCCCATAACTACCACATGATTGTATCTGCCACAAATACCAAGCCTCACAGGATGAAATCTGGGATGGGAAACTTGAACTATTGTTCAGAACTTGAGACAACAAGGTACGTTTCTAATTATTTTACTTTTCAAATTAACTTTTTTTTCCTGCAGAAGCTTGTCTATGGCTAATAAACTGGAAACAAATCTGAAGTTATATCATTGCACATCTGTGAGGTAAGCGAGCCACTGCAAGTCTATTCTCACAGCTTGAAAACTAAGAGCACATAAAACTGCTGAGATCTCAGGTGAGATGAGGTGATCTCTGACGAAGGACCAATTGGATTATTATAAACAACTTGCAGTTAAGATCAGGACTTTTCTTGAAACACCTCTATAAATATGATTTATTGGGTTCAATGAGGGGATATCTGGGCAACTACTCCATGGTTAGTAGCACAGTGGAAGTCAAGCTAAGTTTTACAATTACTTTTTAGAAATAACCACCTTTCTATGATTACTGCTGTACTTCAATATATATCTACTTGCTGATCAATGCAGATGTCTTGTGGCCTAAATAAAAAGCACTTCCTGATCAGAAGGAAGATAAGAGCAATATTAGCTTTGTGAAGAGGACAAACGAAATTGTTTGAATCCCCGTAATTTCTCTGACCACAAAAGTGACAGACCCCAACGTATTCCAATACTTGACTGTTCCAGCTGTGAAAACAAACTTTTCAAAGTTCCCAACCAGCAGGCTTTCACATTTCTGGGAAATGAAACACTACTAGTTGTTTTATTTATGGTATCTTTGCTTTATACCAGTTAATGAGCTGTAATTTTATAAAAGAGAACAAAAACAATACTTCATGCCATCACAAATAGCCATCAGCATTATTTATTGCAGATGTTTTAATCTATTGTGGTAATAATGAAACATTCATTGTTTTGCTACCCTGAGCAATCTGTGAGAAATTTAAAATGACAAAAGCTCCCTCCCTTTCCCCCCCCCGAAGCTTTTGCTCCTTTCCAGAAGATTCTGTTATGGAAAGGATAATGACGTGCTTGGTAAAAAAGCACAGCCAAGGAAACAGCAAAAGTACAGAAATAGTTTCACAATGAAATTTAATCAATGTCTTCTGCAGAATGCAACTGTTTTGTAGACAAACAGGACATTATAATATACAACATTTAATCATGCTAAGTCCTCAACTTGATAATATTCCTGTAAAAGAAGGTTTCACAGTATTTAGTCAGTTATTTTAGTATTCCAGCTTAAAAATGTACAAAAGCAAGTTGAAGATCATCAACTCGGATGCATCCAGCTTCTGCTTTCACTATGAAATACCATGGCTGTTCAACAATCTTAATCAAAGCCAAGCAGACAGGTTCATGTATGCAAGAAAACACCTGCCAGAGGTGGTCATACATACAGAGAACAGCATATTCACCCAGTTTCCCCAAGCTTATCCAGCAGCTCTGCACTATAATCTGCCTTGCATCAGCAAAGGGTAGCACTGTAACCTGCAAAAAGGCAACTCCTTTATGCTGATTCTTTGGCTTCCCATCTAGTAAGAAGTGATGGAGAGAAATCTGGGATGACTTTACTACTTGAGCTGCATCAGCTTCCACACAAATCATCAGGGGCAAACACCAAATCCAACCCCACCCCTGAAGGTTCCCAGGACCAAGTTTTTGGTTCGTATTCCAGTTAATGTTCCACATTCCTCCTCTTATTTCTCCATTAGCTCAACTATTGACTAACACAGCTCCACTCGCCTGGTAAAACAAGTAGACAACTTAATTTATAGCAGGTTTAGCATCTGTCAGGCAAATAACAAGACAATCATTCACAAGCCTCTATACCTAAGAGAATGGGCAGTTACTCAACCATCTGAAAAAGACAAAAGAAAAAATGAGAAGTTTTTAGTGTGGTGAGCTTATGTTCTAGCGGCTGACTTCCTGCAATAACACTAAGGAGCAGGGAGCCCAACTTCCACAGTTCTTCAGCATTTGCCAGTATTGTAATTTCACTTAAAGTCAGGTTTAATCACAGAGGAAATAGTCAACTGCAGAAAACGGAAATGTGTTGAAGACTACAACCTATAGCCTAGCTGAAGCTACTTTGAGCTCACTATCACGACCTTATTGTTATAATCCAGTCACAAGGAACCAAGTAATTTGTCTATCATGGCTAAAACTTAACTCTTCAGAGACTACTGCATGTATTGCTTATTCAAATTGGAATATAACTCCTCTATTAGAACTGCAAGAACGCACTGCTCATGCTCATAGGATGCAATAGCTTACATTCAGCTCCTTGCTCAGGCCATTCAGAGGAGTTCCCAGCATGTACCAGCTCCCTGACGGTGCGCCCCAGACTTATGTCTTACACATATTAATCTTAGCTATAATGCCTGAAAGCACCAGATGAATCACAATCCTCTGTGCCTACATTCCTATCCTAATCCATAATTTCCACTCACATCAGACAGTGCAAGGAGAGCACTAAGGGCCAGAGATCTTGTCCTTCACCACAGTTTGTCAGAAACTGTCTTTAATACCCAAATAATTAACTTAGCATTCAGTACTAAAGCAAGCAAAATCAAGTTTTCTGAAAGAAGGCTGCAGCAACAGAAGATTCTGTCATCTTAAAAAGTGCTGCCTATATTCTCTTAATAGCTTCTTCAGCAACTATAGATAGAATTTAACTGTGAACCCTGCTCATAGGTAAAATGATAATTAAAACCAGTGTTGCTATAGTTGAACTGCGTTGCCTTTCTTAAAGTATTTCCAAGGCGATCAGGTACTATTTCACAAGCTTTCACCTTAGACATAGCACAGGTAGCATCTCCAGTTAGGCTAGCCTATTTCTCTTGAAGTGCATTAAAAGCCACAACTGCCTAGCAACTTCCCCTGCTGCATTTTCCTCCTCAAGCCAAAGTCTCAGCTATGTCCTCTAACTCTTTCTATCCTTATCTACCTCCACAATAGCCGTATCTTCACAGCTCTCAGTTTCCCCTTTGAATTAGCTCAGTGATGCTATCTGCTTCAGAAAGATACGGTCTCTTTAGTTTAACATTTCACAAAGCCAACACAAAAACTTGGTAATATTCATGTTACGGGTGGAGATCTGAGCCTTAATGTTTGATTTACAGCTTCCTAAAGTTTATTTGCCAGAGTCAAGAGATCTACCTCAGCTTTAAACATATTATTTGCATAGAGGTTTTTCACAGCCTCTTTTCAATAGGTATGCTTTCAAATGTAAAACAAGGTAAACGCTGCTCACAATTGTCATCAATGGGAGGAGATTCCCTCCTCAACCAAATGAAGCTCTTCGAGAGAGTTAATTACGTTGCTAATGGATCAAGAGACAAAGTAGCATTCAAAAGTGACCTTAAAGTAACCACTGTGATGCAGAATATGTGAACAGCCCTCATCGCCCGTTTTACTGGAGGAAAACTGGTAGGTAAGCTAGCGACATTTGCTAGTAAATCTGATTTTTTTTTTTAATTCACTTTAAACCAAGGAACCTAGGGTCCCACAGGTGAGCTAATCACATAGACAAAGAAGACCAAATACTTCATTTCAATAAAGATTTTTCATATGTGTAAATACATAACAGAGAATGTAGATACATTAAAGCTACTAGAAGCATACATATAGCTAGGAATAATAGGAATAAGGTTCTGACAGCATTAAAGATATGTCAGAATTCAAGGGCACTGTGCCCTGTAGGCATACTGCGATTTGCTTCGCAAGCTGGTAAGAAATGCTATTTCAGAACTGTAATTTTGAACTTCAGTGCCAAAACCCTTGGCTAAACACACGCACTGCAAAAATGTGACATTGTATGCAAAAGACCACTACAGCCCAAAAAACACCCCAGCAAGCCAGGCGGTAACTGTGCCACAAAAGCCCAAAAAACACCCCAGCAAGCCAGGCGGTAACTGTGCCACAAAAGCCCAAAAAACACCCCAGCAAGCCAGGCGGTAACTGTGCCACACACACACCACAGCACAGCAGTGACTCCAAATGTGAGACTGAAGTGACCTCAGTATCACCACAAGCAAAAAGTGTGGTTCCTGAGGATGAAGGCAGGGTCACTGAGCAAATGCCCCTCAGCAGTACAAGGGGCAATCTCATGCTTCACAAGACTCTGATGACCATTTAGAGAGCACTTTTTGAGATAGCAGCTGTTGACATTAAAAACAAAACAAAAAAGCCCCTAACATATAAAATACCAGCAGGTAATCTCAAATTGCTGTTCAGAAAGATAATCACTACAGAGATCGTTTGTCATCTTCATGTAGAAACTTAAGGCCCAAACCAACAACCTGCCAACATGCCGGAAGAAACAGCAGTTTTGTGAAGCTACATCCTTGAACTTCTTTGAAGAATGTTTTTGTGGGAAGAATAATAGAGGATTTTCCAGTACAGTAAGGATTGCTGTTCCCATAGCTTCAGAATATTAGCAACTTAATACACCATACCTCATCATTTAATAACTTTTAAAACAATTATTAGTTGCATTTATACAACATGTTAAAAATAATCAGGAATACATTTCATTAGGCAGTTCTTATTAAGTTGAACGCAATTATGATTTAACACCTCATAGTTAATGGCAAGACACAACTTTGCTCTTCACTGAACTGTATGTAGCTTATTCAGACACAGGCCCACAATTTTATCTTTCAGACAGGAAAAAAAAAAATAAAATAAAAAAAACCTCAAGTACCCTTCAGTCCCTTGTAATCAAAAGGGGTTCCTCTGGATTTCAGCAACTTTACTCACCTCAGCAAGATCACTCAAAACTCTATTAGATACCACTTCCCTAAGGCCCAGTGCAGAAAGCTTTACAAGAGAGGTGAATTTACTGGCTTTTGTGTTCTGGACTCAATAACAAAAAAGGCTTTAACTCTAGATTGTCAAGATCAGAACTAGAGATACGCCTTGTTCTACGTTAAACCGTCAGCCTCACCATACCTAGAACCCTGCAACCAGTGCAAGACTGTAATAAAAAGAGGAAGGGGAAAAAAAAAAAAAAAAAAAA